>VZSE01011625.1:831378-903185 GCA_013398275.1 Promerops cafer | reverse complement strand
CACCCTTTCTGAAATTTTTTAAAAATTTTTTTGCATGCTATTTTTTTCCCCTTGTTTACTACAAAGAGCAAAGGTTACATATCGTACACTGGGAAAAGCTGCCAAAAAGATTAAACTATAGTCCTAGATTACCAATAAACCAATTCTACATCACAATACCCGCCTGCATGAACTACTTGGGCTGCGTCCTATAGAGCAGGTGATGACTTGTGAGAGACTTCTCCCCCTGCACACAGCCAGAAGTGTGCCAGGTGATGTTAAAACTATTACAGTGACTAACCACAGAAATGTTTGCAACCTAAAACAAATTCTTTACTGGCAATTTAAGCAATTTACACCTACTCCATTAGTGGTGGGTCTTATGCTCTGACAACTGTACGCTGAACTGTTTGTTGCCTGAATCACAGAAATTAAGAAATGCTTTTTTTTCCTTCCAGCATTACAAGAGCTAAGATGAATATGCCAGCTCTTCTGGCCTCCTAGCCTATGTAGCTGTTATTTTCTTTTAAAATTTAAAAAAAAAAATTCTCTGTCCCTTACATTTTTTAGAATTTCACTTTAAATGCACAGAAATGGTCTTTATTTTCGTATTTGAGGAATGTGTTCTGGGTGTTGGGTTTTATTTTTGGTATGGGTTAAAATAAATGATTGTCCTAATGGTTCAAGAATTGGACCCTTCTGTAGTTTAAAGAGTTTGGAGAGTCCAGATTAAAGTCTGATGGGTCTTAGTTTTTCATTCCCTCAGGGAGATGGCAAGATCAAACTCTGCCTTCCTTGAGCACTTACTGGTTGGTGGCTAGAGCGCAATGAAATTTCCTCAAGAGGAGATCAAAAGATGCTATTTTAAAGGAAATGGCACCTAAGGGTGATGGCGTTGGTGATAAAAAATCAGCTACCCCTTGCTTTGTGAGCATGTGGCCTAGCAATGTCGAATTGCTATCGATGATTACGGAAGTGAGTCAGAGAAAGCACATACTGGAGTTTCCACTGTTTAAAAGAACTGAAAATAAAACAAAAATTGAAGCTTAACAAGGAGAACATTGGATGAAAAGAAGTCTTACGCCACACAAACACACACACTCACACGCACACGGAATACTATGCATACGTGGACACACACGAGTAAGAATGTGTATTTGTATGGTAGGTTCTTGGAAATAGACATTCTTAGCAAATATGGATGACAGATCAATTGCAATTTATTTTCTTTTAACACTGTATCATCATAAAGAAAACTGGTATAAATGAAAAAAATCTATTTCAAATATCTACATCTAAAATTTTAGGCAGTGAAAAAGCACTTTGTTGACAAGGAGTGTGGAATGATGAATGTTAATTGTCAGAAACTGCTGAATGCCTTTTTTTGAGTTGCCACAAACAAATTCACATATCAGAACAAACAATACTGCTAAATATTCCTTTTTGTTTTTTTGATTTTTTTTTTGATTTTTTTTTTGTTAAAACGCACCGGGGAAAAGAAAAAAAAACCTGGAAATTCATACATCTTTCAAAATTTGAAATTGAAGCAATATTTAGAACCATAGATGAAGAAACACTGTGGCATTGGTGTAATATACACAATGCACCTTTTTTTTTTATCTGTAATGTACATCAAATACTTTACAACAATGCATTAACAAAAGGCAAGAAACATCTTGCTGTACAGAGGAAACCCCAAATGCAACTTGAAGCCTAGATTCACAATGAATGAGGATATTAAACAAAGTGTGAGAAGCTGTTCCCCATAAAGTATGTACGCTGCTCAGTAACTTGTGCTTAACTCTTGACCCAGATCCACTGTCACGTTCCTCCTCCTTCCTTCTGCCACGTTCAATATACAGCACTGAACTTTAGACTCTACAGGCCAACAGTAAAGTTGCCCCACACTGTAAAATATATATATGTATATATATTTCTGTCTAATTACTCCCAGGTTTAGCTTTCGTATCTTTTAGCCTTCTAAAAAAATCTCTTAAATTTTTCCGTACTGGTTATCTGTGCCTTCCTATGGAACAGGCTTTAACAAACTAAATTTGCAGGAAAAAGAATGTCTCGTGGTATGCATGCACATGCACAGTTCCTGGAGCTTTTGTATCTGCCCAAGTCTCAAACCCAGGAGTCGGGAGAGGCTGGATAGTGGCTTGTTTCATAGTTAAGTTCACTATAGGGACGAGCAGCTGAGTAGAAGTCGACGTAGTTGCCAGTTGACTTTAGTCCCAGGTGCATGTTGTATTCGCTTGCAGGTGGACGATGATGCACTTGGTCCTCAAAGAAGGACTCGTCATAGTTTCTTGTTGAATTCTGAAATGACTGATATGGTTCATAATCTTTTCTGCTGGGCTCCTGTGGAACTGGCTGTGTTGAAACCTGAAAGTCAGCAATACCCACAGCTCGTTAGATACAACTTATTGTAGGCAACAGGATGGAAGGAGTAAATCTCACTTAACATTTCTCGTGCTAAAAATACAAAACTGTGCATTACTTTAACTTCTGCTCAAAGCACTGCTTTAATAGTGAATTAATTCCACACCTCTGCCTTGTCATTTTATTTCTTTACATTTATTTAATAGCATTATTATTATCAAATATATTTATTATTTAATATTATTGATGCAAAAGATGCTGATTTCTGTCAAAAGTAGTTCATGCAGCATAGCTTATACCACTTTTGTAACTAGAATCTGTGTGTAACTTGCAGCTGTATAATGCAAATATTGGTGACCAAAACTCAGCCTTGAAGATTTTGAATGTAATCAATTTACGCTCCAAAGATGCTAAACATTTTGCAGCTGCCTTTGACTGAAGTGAGATTTAGGGGAAGAGGTGACACCATATCCTAAAAAAAATTTACATTCTTCAGGGCACTGACATGAGAAAAGAGGCCTGAAATGGGTTCTTCAGCTAATGTAAAGCAGAAGCATCTTCTTCACGCCTCCTCGACACTTCATATTGACAATGTTATGTTGTTGGTACATTCCAGCTAGCTGCGTTGAAGCTGGAATGTTTATGATAAGCAGAAAAATAAATCTCAGACAGTCCTCTAATCTGAGGTTTTCATACTTTTTTTTCAGACATGCCTAGTCAATCTCTGATTTTACGGTTGGAACTTCATTGAAATCTGAAATATATAAACACATGCTGACTATCCTAGAAGACTATCTTCTGCTTCATGCCATCTCTGTAAGTTTGGGCAGACTTTGTGACTGCAAAATTCCTGTGACATTCCTCAGATGGTTATCACTGAGAACACTGATGCTCAGGCACCGATGTGAGAACACTTTGTGGATCCTGCTGCTCTGCACACGTTAGTAATGTTCCATCAAGATGGCACGAACAGTTGCACTGTTATGGCCCAAACTCTGTGATATTTGTTCAAAACAAATATCTGTATTGGACTCTATGCAGGGATTGAAAAAGGCTGCCTAAGTTCACTACTTTTAGCAGTCCCACAAGTGATCTTACAAGTTTAGGCCCGATATTACAACTGCACAAAGGAGTGTAACTACTCTAGTTTCTATTTTCTATTTCTAGAACTGCTATCAAGGTGTAACTGACCTTCAGGACCTCATTTCATTTCCCATATTCAAACACAGGTGTTTGGTTTGAAAATAGGAGTAAAATTCTATATGAAGCAATCTGTTTATTTGTGATGTTTTTAAATTTCTGGTGTTTTTCTTCCATTTCCCTATACAATGTTGCACCCGTTTTTGCCATCTGGAACAGTAACATTTTAGTCTCTGTACTTACCTGGTTATGTTTGATATCTTCAGCAGGCGCACCGTACGAATTCCTGTACAAAGTTGAGATTCCAGTGTTCTGAGCTGCAGAGAGAGAAAAGGAAGGAAAAAGCAGGTTTACCAAACATACCTCTTTGGCCTCAAAGTGAATTCTTCATTAAATTCATCATACAAAGCCTGTTTCCCACACACCAAAGTCTTTAAAAGCATCTGCGGACTTTTCCTCCCACTGAACGGTCACCATCTTTGATGTATATACATCTCTTTGGTATTCATTTATTAATGGTAACAGGCTCCATGTCATGTTCATAACAATCTTGTGCACTTCTTATATGCATCAACAAAATCATTTCATATAAAGCTAGCATTCAATAATAAATTTCAGGTTATAGATGGGCTTATGTAACACATGCAACAAACAGCAGTTGTAAATATTCAGATTAAGAAACATTTCAGTCCTTTCACTTCAGTTGGATAATGTGGATTATTAATCCTACGGTCATTTTGCTTTATCATGAAATTATTCAAGCATTAAGTGATTAAATATAAGTGACAAACAAGTTATGCAAAAAGTAATATGTAGTTATACTGAAGAGGTCTGGCCAAGATAGTCTCAAATCCATGACTGCCGTCACTGCTGTCACTTCTCAGATGTCCTACTACTCAAATGCACAGACAAAACTGAGCTATGAGTTTAAAACTGGAAGTATTTCTAAAGAGAAGGAGGAAAATAGACAGTCTTGGAAAAATTTATTTTCAACCCTGTCCCAAAAAACCCCAAATGAAAAGCAAAGAATCTCCTTGCAAAGCTGACTCCACTGATCCCTCTGATTTGGCAGTGAAGCAGAAGCTTAGCTTGCTGGTAGGACTTGAAAGACTGTAGTTACTTCTCATATTTGAAAGACTGTGAAGGTAGCATTTTGTGTGGCTGCTGCACACTTTTCATGCATTATTAACTTTCCAGACATTCTAACAAATGATTGAATGCTGTTATGAGGAATCTTACTATAAAAGAACACGCCTGAAAGTAAAAATTGAGTAGTTGTGTATCAGAGTCATCAGTGGAACTGAAACGTGGCTCTGTGCAATGGTATAAAACCTGGAGGCACCAAGAGTGGTTTTTAGGAGTGGTTTTTAATACTTTCACAGCTCAAAACTTGTGATGGCAAGAGCTGAGCATCAGAGCTGCAAGATGGATATGGGATCCATGCTAGTCACATCACTAGGAAGAACCACGTTACTGAAGATGTAAGCACTCTTTCTTCCTTTGGCAATGTGCAGGCATGGACATCTGCACGTAAAACTTCCTCTACCTCTCCCCCCACCACTGCACCCTTTCTGGAGAAAGGAAAGGCGTGGCCTTCAGCCAGAGCTGACTGGAATACATCAAATTCTGATCTTCACATCTGTCACAGGTTCCACGCTGAGGGTATAATTTTTGTCAGTTTGATGCACTGCTCCATGTTGCTGCTTTATAGACCTCAGAGGGTTTTCCTTAAAGATCTGCACCATGTTTATGAAAACAGAATAAAGACAGGGCATATACGGTGGCTTGATGAGCTCTAACAGCTGGAAAAAGAGACTTTTCACTTCATACCATTAACTGATAGGGGTGAAACCCCTCTTGTTCCTTGAAAACCTGGATGCAATAACTAAGAAAGTGCAGAGTCCTGTGTAGGAAACAGAGAAGAGCCCTGGGGGTCTCCAAATGTAGCATGACCCTTTTTCTTAAGGTGGCAAGAATACGAACTCTGGTGACAGATGCTGGTTGGGCTCCTCCAGTGCTAGATACTTTTAATTCTACCTTTGCCAGTATGCCAATGGGCTGCAACAGATAGAAACAGGTGAAATGATGGAAGTAGTGCTTGAGTAGTTTTCTTTGGTTGTCACCGTTAATGCCAAAGAGTTGATCTGCAGAGGTTCTCACTGTTCAGGTTACATTTTGTCACTATAGGGATTTTTGAGACTTGACTGTTATTTCAGTGTGTTTCTTTACATTCCAGCTGCAGCCTCTGCTGTAGTATTTCAAAATACCCCTCCTGATGAGTCTTTAGTATTAGAGAAGTTCGCATCAACATTGCTCTTTATGGTGCATCTCATGACAACACGACTCTCAGTAGTACAGCTGCCAGATCTTTCCTTGATATCATCTTTTTAATGCCGTTTTTCTGATTTTCTTGCTTGTCCCGCAAAATGCCAGAAGAAGTTTTGTTATACAAATTCCTCTTCTCAAGATCTAAAGATACTCAAGTGCTTCAGATATCCATTTTGTGAAGACCTAGTTCTTGAAAAAACATTAAAGTGACATTCAATGTATTGGACTGTCATAGATGAAGAACTTCTTGTAACTATTTTGTTTTTATGAATGTATGTGCCAAGATAAGTGGGTTTGAAGTTTCATGCATGCAAATTTCTAGTCAGACATGACTGATCATACTGAGTTCAGACAGGTCAATGCTGTTCATGGTTGTTCGATGGCAAGAGTAAAAGACTGGTACAGAGTGCAACATCTGAGGGTATTATGGAGAATCTGATGAAAAATAGCAAACCGGACACATGCTAATTTGTATGTTGTTCCTTCAGGCAATCAGACATTAGGAGGGAGGTCATGACCTTTCCACACTGATATATAAAAAGACATGTGGTACAAATGTGCTGCTATTAGCCATGGCTATTATAAAACTAGAAATAGTTCCGAGTTGGTGTGTAGCTGTCCAGTGCACTACTGTGACATTTGCACTGATGTGCTCACAAATGTCACATACCAGGCTGAAGTTTTACGGTCTCTTGGATCACATATTCCACAGTGGAAAATGGATAGTTTCACCTTATGAAAATAGTTGCAAGGTTTGTGTTGCTGATTTAACTGCAGTGATGGGGATACAAATTCAAAAGTTTAAAATGCGAAGAAAAAAAACTTCAAACCCTTAGTAATCTTTACTTAAAGCAATAAAAACAATGAGACACAAAATGCTTGAAAATAAATGCCAGGAGTTCAAGAATAAGAAATCTTGGCTTAGGCTAGCTTGGAGGTTGAGGTAATTCTGATTCTGGAAGAAATGTAAGTCAAGCAATGTAGCTGCTAGCAATGAACGCAGCCCTGCTTCAGTATGCAATCGACTCTTGCTGTCCAAAAGCAGAGGACAAATATAAAACCAAGGAGAGAATGAGCTAGATGAATGGACAGATATTGTGTGGTTAATATCTGATTTTTCCTGATAATATTGTATATGTACCATCATAATAAAATTGTAAAACAAATAGAGAAGTCAATGAATTTTTTTGAAAAATAAAAATGGCAAGAGAAGGGAAAGGGGTGAAAGGAGTAAGAGACAGATATTTCTGCAGCCACATTTCTTCACAGAGGTGAGAACTAGCTAAAAATTAAATTAATAGAGGAGTGATCAGTGTGTGTGTTTATGTGCATATTTTATGCAGTCTCTAAACACCTGTACATGATAATACTGAAGAGGCACTTTCTGGTAGGCAAAACTGTGAGCATTCTAAAATGAATACAATGATCAACCTGCAGTACTTTGTGGTTCAATTGCATAAAGGACATTATAGAAAAATACCTTTCTTTCTCCCTTCTGTTCAGTCTTCTAGGTGATACTGGTTAAAAAAAAAAGTCACACAGTTCCCCATAGCAGTTTTCTTTAAAGATAACAAAAATTGAAAATGATGTCATTCAGTGGTTTACGTGACAAAGATGTTATTGACCAAGTTCATCCCCAAATATACCAGTCACTTGATTCATGGTTTAACATTTGGCTTTCAGATCTTGGAAGTACTTATTCTGAACACACTTACAGATACTTTGGAATAACAAGATGCTAGCTTTTTGCCCTCAGAAATACAAACTGATAATAAGAAAGGACATCTCAGCTGGACAGGTAGTCCTCATCCTCATCTGGTACCGCACAACCTGCTTTTCCTGCTATAAGCAGCAGGTCTCCAGTTTAAAAAATCTAGTTCAAGACAGTAAAGGAAAATGCTTCTGTACCTCACAAATCTTAGGTAACAGAGATCATTACCTGTTACTAGCACTGCCACCTTCTTGCACATTGAAAAATGAGGTAAGGGTGTGAGAAAAGATTATAGTGCATTATAGTTTCTGAAAGTAATAGTAATAGTAATAGTAATAGTAATAGTAATAGTAATAGTAATAGTAATAGTAATAGTAATAGTAATAGTAATAATAACAATAANTAATAGTAATAGTAATAGTAATAATAATAATAATCTTCTGAGCACCTGTAACACCTGATGGTGGTTTTTTTGTGTTCTGAATATGCATGGACTTGCCAGTAAGTTTAAATAACAGAAGTATTCATGATTGATTCTTTACAACCAAAGTAAAAATAAATTAATCAGAAGTTTTTTTTCTGATGGTGGAAGAGAAGACACAGTGTTTAGACTATGATGCACATATTAGTTCAGTGAGAGAACTAAAAAAGTAGAAGAAACCTCAAAGAAGGAGTCCCATGATGGTACACAGGAACCTTATCTTCCCTGTTCTGAAGGAAAACACCATGGCATAAATAACATTATCACGTGCACTACACGTTCCTGTTTTCCTGAATGGAATATAATAGTTTTTGTCTTAAAAATATACTTTAGGTGACAGAATTTTATTATTGGTTATTATTTTCTACAAAGAGGAGAAAATGGACAGTAAATATAAACGGCATCATAAACCTGTGAAGAGGGCAATGAGAACTTTGATACTGTGCCTCTATTTTTCTAGCTAACCTCGTGAAATCAATGTAAGTTATCATCTTCAGGCAAACTGTTTACTTCATAGATTTTCCATTTTCTCTAGAGGTTTCCTGACAAATCCTCAGGATGGCAGGAAGCCAACATCCCTACTTCGAAAATCCATCAAAAAACCTTCAGTTTTTTCAGTCCCAGCCCAAAGGTCATAAAATTTTTCAACTATAAACTGAGAAGAGCTTTGGAGAAGAGCATGGAGACAGTCATGGATAGATAAATCGGGACTACAGCTGTGGCTCTACACTCCGTGTAAAATCTGTAAGTCAAAGAAAGCTTTGTGTAATACATCAGCTTGGCACAAAAGTAGAAGAGCAGATCAAAATATGTGTATGCCAGGTGTAACCTGAGAAAACATTCATCTAAGTCCCATCCACGTGGATGTATCGGCTGCAATGCACTGTCTGATGCACAAAATGAAACGCAGGCATCGCAAGAAACTTGCTACATGAACTTGTATTAGGCCACTCAAGTAAAGTCAAAATGTCTCACAAAATCACAAATACTGATTTTATACAGTTTTTAAATAAAATATTTATTATTTAATGAGCTACAATTATGTTACACAAATTCCATGTTGAATGCTGACGAGCAAAACTCCTTGTGTCATTTTCTTTTGTTCTTGTAATCGCGACTAATTTGAGCTTAGACCAAACGTGCAGAGATTTGGTGATCTGAAAGAGAGAAAGTTACTTGTTAATTCCATATTTATTTGTTCATTGGTCATGTAAGATTGTGAAATATTACACTTTTTGATTTGAATTTGATTTTTTGCCTCACTGAGCTCAGGAGCTGGAAAGACAGTTGGTAGCTGAGCATGATGCTAAGAGTTTCAAGTTTCCTTACTAAAAGCCCACCCAAATAATCAATAGAAATTGACAAAATACAAGACAATATTAGAGGAAAACACAATCTAAAAATCGAAGTGGAGTAAAGGTTGCTGAGGCAGTACAAACCTTACAATCTGAAAATTATATTGCAAGAGAAAGGAAATAAGGGAAGTAGGAATGGGGGAAGAAAAACACCACAGTAAAAAAGAAAATGAAAAGAGGTATGGAAAAAGAAAAGCCCATTTTTTTAACATGTGGAGAGAGACAAGACTGTCTGCAAGGAAACACAAATTTTCAGCATGGAAACACTGTATTTTGGTGAACTTTCTGATATATTTTGCTAGTCTGAATTTACAGATACAGCTACTGTTTCTACCTTTTCCTTTTCAGCCTGATGCTCTTATTCCTGAGATTCACCCTTTATGGGTCCTTGACAAATGGCTGAAAAATCTTCAGTCCTGTCCTTCACAATCAGCCAAGTAAGGGCCACTGAATTGCTATAGAAAACCACCTCGTGCAGTGACTATGAAACACTCAAAACATTACGGACACATAAAATGCAGTACCTTGACTGAATCTTCTGCACTCTCCTGTAGTACCCCACAGAAGTCATTCAGGACACTCCTAATTTCTGTGGTTTCCAAATGCTCTTGACTGTCATTCTTCTCTTCAGATTTTCACCTTCAGGCTAATTAACATTCCATATTGCATTTTCACACAAGTTCCAAGGCTGATCTTTAGGTTTGGATTACATAATCACATATAACATAGTTGATACAGTGTGAGTATCTTCATATCCTGAATACAGTCTTGAAAGATGGATCTTATGGATGGATCGATGCTGAGTCACCATGTTCCTGATGAGCAACCCATTCTGCCTCTGAGCAAGACCTCTACAGAGGGCATGGGAGAAGGTAACAGGCATTCAGACTTCTCACTGTGATTTTCTGCCTGCCCTGAGGTAGCATTAGGAGAAGGGGAGACCGTGATGCTTGGCACCATATAAACGTGACAGAAAGTTCAATAATGGTTATATAAGCCTGTACAATGGTGATGGAGACCAACATGTATTTTGCAAGAGAATTCATGAGGAGGTACAGCACTGGGAAAAGCACTCAAAATTTCCTAATTACTGAAATGATAAGAGATTAATGAGCTCACTGGGGAAGAGAGGCCTTCAAAGAAACCTGCAACAGATGCCACAACACACAGAAAATTACTGCATTTAAATCAGCCCAGCTGAGAAAGTAACATGATAGACTTTACAAAGAGTCACAAATTTCCTATGAATACTGACATACAAAATAAGTTAACTCATCCTGGAGAGCATTCCCTGCAAAAGACAGATATTAGGGATCGCTGCTCATGCTCAAATATACCAGTTAATTCAAAGTGATCAACCAACTTCCTTCTGAAATGAAAACAAATGTAAAATTGAAAAAAACATGCAAAATTGGATTCAGAGCCTTTCTTCTGTGAAGAACCATGGTGTTCACAAATAATTTTCACATACTGTTGTATTCATTCAAATATATCTTCAGTTGTATTTCTCAATGTCGCTAAAACTTGGGAATTAACCAAAGCAGGTTGACTCTTTCCCACAGTGTAGCAAACCCAGCCAATCCTGTAAAATCAGTGTTTTATCTGAGCTGATGTTTATATAAGCTATGCAAGCAAAATCTCACCTGTCATGGTGTCTTTCCTAGAAGTGTGTTCTCCCTTACTTCCATGGTAAGTGGCGTTAGTTCCAGTTGATTCATAGTCTGTTTTTCTTTCTTTTAGGCTGATCATTTCCCGGGGTGAGGCTGGGGCACTTGCTAGATAACAAAAATGGATTTTTTTTTTTTTTTTATCATATATGACTGAATGTAGGGTTGAACTCTTGAGAAAGGATTTCAGTAAAGTTTATATCTGTTAGTGTTCTAACATGAAGCTGATTGAAGAAACACTAACACATTATGGAAGAAAAGAAGAAATGCTGCTGTTTCAAGGGCAAGGCAAATGTATTCATTGGACAATCAACTGCAAACATAATGGTATTTCTGAATGTTAAATTTCTTTTTACTTACATCCAACATCTAAGATGATCACTATTAAAAAAAAAAGTACCATTTTTTTTTTCTCCTTTTGCTTTCCAGTTTCTTTAACTTGCCAAACTTTCTGGTATGGGTACTTCCATTTTTTCCTCAAAATGGTTACTTTATTTCCATTGAAACTGTTAACTTTCAACTGTGTAGAAAAAACCCTTATAAAATTGTTTTCTTCCCTTTTCTCTTGAAAATAAACAAACAAATTAAATTATTCTAATGGAAAACGGAAGAAAAGAAAGCCTTTTTTCCCCTAGAAAACATATACCAAAGAATGCCTAACAATTACAGGTAACTCAAATAATTTCTCTATCTTTAAATATGTGTATGTGTGAATCAGTCCTATTAAAGCAACAACCGCTACTTTAAGCTATTTTTATTAAAACTAAATCCTTCATCACCTATACTAATGGTACAGCTAAAAGGAGGAAAGTACAGGTAACAAAAAAGAGAACTGGATTTTATACTCGAGTCACACACTGGAGAATGTGGAGGTAATCACTGGCACTGATCATGAAGCCTTGGAGCTTGCAATGATTAGGAAAAGTAGAAAAGCAATGGAAAAAAATAATGGCTTTCAAGTAAACTGACTTCAATATATTTAGGTGTTGGTAGATAAAGTGCACTTTCCCTGTTGTGGAGGGCAGGAGAAGGAGCACAAGGTGAGTGGCAGAGCCCCCCAGAGCCTTGTAAGAGCACAGTGGTACAAAAATTACTAAAGTGTTGGTGCCCCACACACTCCCCTGCTTCCACCCAGGTATTTGATATGTAAAAAGAAGCTCAAAACCAGTAACAATGCCTTTGTTCAAAAACAAGAAAAAAATTAAAAATGTCATAGAAACTCTTTGTGAATCTTGACCTTGAGGCATATCTCCCAGCATCTCTAAAATATGTTACATTTTTTTAGTTAGGCAACAGTGAAGTACTTGCACTTAACTATGGAGTAGGGAAGCACAAGTGATGTTGAATTCTGCTTCGATTGGTTTTGCTGGCCCTGGCCTCTGAATTTACAGAGCAAATGTGAGACAGATGTTCTTTCTTATGAAGCCATTAGAATTGGGGATTGCTTTTAAACTGTTTGTCAATAGTGATGTAAATCTAAAGCTGATAATCTGGCAGATATAAAGAAACATGACGTTAAACTACCAAATCAGCTAATGGCAGCTTGAGTCTAATGGGGAGCAGGCCAGAATGCAAACCTTGAAAAAGCTGCTAGCAGAGAGACACATTTTGTTTCACATACTCTGGTAGTGGTTATAAACACTCTTGTGTTTTGAACAAAATTGACTGATACAGATAAAATCATCTCTCTCTGTTCCCTGTGGGAATTCCCTCTCTCTTCCCATGAGAGGAAAACTACTTTCTGGCAAGAATTAAAATGCAGAAGCACTCTCTTTCAGGTCTTTTACTGGAAGCAAAGATGAAGACTTTGGTTGATATTAGACTGAAAATTGACATAATGTTTTTCTGCTCTAATTCTGAAAGGATACAGAAAAGAATACAGAGCTCTCTACAGTAGTTTGAGCCTGTTATCACCCAGTCCTAGGGATGGATGGGATGTTGTGAGTTCGTTTACTTCAACTCTTTACCTCAAGGTAGGATCCAGTATACCAACACAATTCCTGACAGATTTTAAGCTGGAACTAGAGATCCCTAGTGACAGAGACCACATAAGTGCTCCAAGCAGTCTGCTCCAGTGCTTTCTTTCCCTACTGCTAGGAAATGTTCCCTGATGTCTAGCCTGACTCCTTGCTGCTCATTATTTCCATTTGTCTGCTATGAAAGCAGAAAAAGTTCACACCATTCCTTTTCATGGCTGGCTGTTACATGCTTGAAGACTTGGTGTGTACCTCTTCCCATGGTCTCCATCTCATGTCTCTTTGACTTTTGAGTTAAACAATTACAATCCATTCAGTATATTCTCATATCCTGATTTTTCCACCTTCCAATTCATGCGTGCAACTGACAAAAATCCCCAGATAATTTCTAAAGAACTTTCATCTAGTCAGACATTCTCCTTATATCTTATTTTTAAAGGATTGGTTATTTTTTTCCCTTTGAACATTACCTCAAATTTCTCAGGATCACTCTGAATTTCAATAATGCCCTTCAAAGAACATGAGTTTCTCACAGGTTTATGTCACCCACAAAGTTAACAGGTAACTTTTGCATATTATTGGGCTCATTACTAAAACCACTGAAGAGTACTGGACCCAAGCTAGGCTCCAAGCACAGCATTCTCCCATTTTGGCAATAAGCAATATGCTTCACTTGTGAATGGTTTTCAGTAAGTTTTTTATTAGCTACACAGGATGTTTTCTGTACTGTCGGCTAGCTGGCCTTAGGCTTGTCCCTAAAAATGTTGTGTGAAAGAGTCTTACTGATCATAGGAATATTGTACTTACTGACTTTTCTTTCTACAAAGTGCTCTGATTATGTTGTTGCAGGAATTCAGATGGATTTAATAAGAGCAATTGGTATCAAACTAATGCTTGCATTTGACATGGATACTACCAGACACACAGCAACTTACATTATTATGTAGAAACAGATACTCCTAGAGGTAAGTAATATCTTATGCTCCTCCTACCTTTGAGCTGTTCAGGTTCTGATTATTTGTTCCAGCAATTTTCTAGACTGACACTGAGCTGACTGGTGTGTAATGACATGGGCTCTTCCTTCAGGAACTGCCACTATTATTTGTGCTTTTCCAGTCTTATGATAACTGATGATGGCAGTAACTAAGACAGAACTAAGTTCTCAGGGCCAGACATTACAAGTACCTTGCACTTACAGTCAAGATGAGATTTTAGAGAAGAAAAAAGGAACAAGAGCCCTTTATGGACTTGTGTAATGGCAGATTTTAAAAACAGAATAGCAGCTCTCACTGTACTTCTGGCTACATTTTCACATCTCCTCAGTTGTTGTTCTGCAGGACTAAGATGCTGCTTCTAGATAATTAACAAAACAATTTTCTTAAAAAACAAACTATGGCATAATGGTAATCATAAATTTGGCAATTTTAATCCTAAACTCTTGGTGTACCAATGGAATGACAGCATTTGATTGAACAAGCAGCAGAAAAGCCACTGAAAGACTGACGGTGCACTCTGTTTATCTTGGAAATTTTTCACTGCGGATGGCTTCATCTAATGAAGGTATGTTTTACCTTAGAATAAAGTGAGGGGAAGATTACTCAATTTCTAGATAGAAAAATTAATTTGCACTACGGCATTAGTTGAGATACTTACATGAGATCTTTGTACAGATCATATAGAATTGATAATAGCTGGTGTAAATATGCTATCAATGTTACAGGAAGATGTGTAGACAAACCTGTGAAACTTACATATGCGTATGTATACACACGTACCCAGAATAAAAGCTGACAAAAAAGTAATGTGGGTCTTTAAACTTCTGCTAAGTGTGCAAAATGGTCATAAACCACATAGTGGCTTTCATGACTAGCAAAGTGAGCAACAGAATTTCCTGATGCTACCATTGGATGCCACTGCCCTGAGATCTAGTCAGGTGATCCCCATCAAGAAAACATTTTGGGGGAATTTATGACAAAATGTTACAGAATAATCTTTCTTCTGTAAAACTTTACCAGGTGCTAATGAAAAAAAAAACCTAAAATCCTGTTTTGAGCAGGTAATTTGGTGACAGCAAAGAATACACTTCCACCAGAGTTAACAACAAATCCAGATGTCAGGGAGACTGACGGTGATGGGCTTTTTACCTCGGCCTTTGCTCCGGCGTGGCCTTACCTGAGCGGTTGTTCGGAGACATGCGCACGGGAGAGATGGAGGGCGTGCGGGACGAGGAGTACGGTCTTTGCCGATCCCTTTCTATTGTTGACGATGAGGCTACAAAGTGATACTGTGACCATCCATCCTGCAACACCAAGAATCGCGACAAAGGTCAGTGAAAACGCCACGCAGCTCCCTGCTTTAAGCAGAGTATTTTTCTCTGGTGTTTTCACTACGGATACACCAGTAGGCTGCTGTCTTCTTCCTGCCACTGGGTGGTAAATATAGTTAGTGGTACAGGACAGGATGTGCTGACTGTACTGACACAGCAAGATTAAAAATAAATGTAGAAAGTTCAACAAAATAACGCATCTCAGAAAGACTCAAATTATTAACACTGTTTTCGGCTATTTGTTTAATAGTTCTGCCTTTTTTTCCACACCTCTACTTTCACATTGCAAATAGCATTCTGGCTTGAAACATTTTCCATTTTATAGGGAGGTTTGGGAATAAATACATTGGGAAGTTCCAGGATTACCAGACTGCACATCTATTTAGCTTGGTTATACTAATTGCCCATACACGAGAGAAAAAGAATCAATGCATTTTCATTGTTTCAGTTTTCTTCAAGGCATACAGAATTAAATTCTATTCCTTCTACTTGAAACTATGTTAATGGTGACACATTAAAAACCACAACAAATACTAGAATATAGTATTATACTAGAAACATTAGAAATACTAGAAACAGCTAGTTTAAAAATAAAAAAAGAAAGTTTAAATAATTTATTTTTATTCCTGCACCATAAAGTAACACAATAATTCACAATAATGCACTTCACATTTTTAAAAACGTTTTACATATAGTCTGAAACTGTCGTGAGAGCATAAACTGACTTCTGATAGTGTTCTTATTAAATGACAGTATTTCAGATGCCTTCAGTATTGATAGATTGCAACTGTCTTTATCAGGGCCTAATGTTAAATCTAAATCAGTAACACTGAGATTTCCCAGACTCACACAGTTTTAAAAATGCCCACCTTCTGTTGGGCTCAGTGGAAATTGAGTCAAGCACCAGGCATGGTGCTAAACAAAAGTTTTGCAATGAAATGCTGAATAAAAATACACACAATAAAACACTACCAAAAACCAGCTGGAATTTTCTTCTTGCTTACTGAAGAAAAATTCATGGTTGGGGTAAAGAATATTCCCACTCCCTAACTCAGCTACTCCACACATCCAGCAATGAATCCCACCCTTTCCCATGCTCTGCCTTTGTTCAAGGTATTTGTCTTAGTTCCATCCAAAGAAACCATGGGCACCTGGCTCAGAAGAGAAGATGGCTTGAAAATCCCCTTTCCATGAAACTTGTAGAAAAGAGAACTCAGCAAGACTGTGACACAGCAGGAGGAAAGAAGATACTCATACTTCTTGTAGAGGGAAATTTTATAAACAAATTAGGACAGACAGAGGTGACACCTAAGTACAGGTGCTGAATGTCTGTAGTCCTCATGTAATGTATTTGTACAAACAGGGGTGTATCTCAGTTTCAATTTCAAAGACAAAAATGAGGAAGAGTGAAATCTGGGCCATGGCTTTTACAGGACAGTCAGGACTTTTCCCTGGAGTCAGCAGTGACTGTTTGTCCCCTATCACTCATGTTTGGGACACTTCACTGAACCACACCTCATATTTAATCACAATCATATAAGAAAGTATAAGGGCAAAATCTAGTTAATTAACAAAAAATAGTAAGAGTAACTTGAAAAAAGAAATACTTGATCTTTAATATCACTGCCTTAAATAAAAATTTTCTATATACAACCTTTCCTATCTATATCCGGTCTCCAAAAAGAAGCTTCTACACAAACCACATCCTCCAATGTAGAGGGAGGGTTCATGATAATGGAATAAAAATCTGTGAAACCCTAACTTCTTAAATAAAATTGGAAATTAATATGTACATATATTTAAAATACAGATATTTTAAAGAAGACATAATAGTTTAGAGTTGTTAATAATAAATAGCTAAAGTCCAATAATTTTATCCAAGCATCAAGACTACAAGTAAGACATATAGCCTTAATTTTTTGTCTCTGGTTAACAGTAACTTGTGCATTGATTTCTCTATTACAAAACTAAAGGAACAAACATATGAGAAGCCCATGCCTTTATTCTGATGAAGAAAAATGGTTTCCTTCTTTCTCCCTCTCTAGGGTCAGAATTTCTTACAAGAAAGGTGACTATATCTCATTCTGTTGTAGTTTTCTACAACAGAATTTATTTTTGTTAAAAATAAAATTTCTTTTAAACAGACTGAAGAAGGGGAAGCTATGAAGAGGACAGACTTTAGATCTGACAAAAGGAAAAGGGATGCACTATTTATTACTCTCTTCCTGCAAAAGAAGAGACATCAACCATGCTTACACAGAGCAAGGTAGAAATGCTTCCAGTTTTGTGGATCTGGGTACATTCATAGCCAAGTATACTCTCCTTTTGCACTCTTGTTTCCCTCAAGTAAAACCCTGGCGTATTGTTCAGAAAACAGCGATCAGAGTCTTCCCCATAGTCTTTCTTCCTGTTGCCTATTCCATCAGTATGGTATACGTTAATACCTGCAGCCTGGTTCTGACGGGAATGGGATGAAATAAATCCCTGACACCTGCACCGTCCCACGGACTCTGCAGGAATAGCACATGGCACCAGTTTTGCTGTGCAGGACATCAACAGGTACTTTGTCAGCGTTGCTTCCTCAGACACAGCACTGCAAGGTGCCCGAGCAGCAAGGAGAGCTGTTTAGGATGCTGGCACTAGCAGTCTTTTCTGCAGCGGATGTTTTCCCTTCTTCTCTTCCCTGCAAATTTTCATTTTTCTCTCTGGTGACAGTAGTGCTTATAATGAGGTCTTCAAATAAATTCTGTTACAAACTCTCAAGCTGGCAAGTCAAATCAACTCAATAAGACAAGTGAGGCAAACAATAAACTCTAAGACAAGTTTTGTACTGACTTGGCATTGCTTTTGACTAAACAAGGCATACTGCTATCACTGTATGATGAGACTTTCATGGTGTTTTTCAACAGACTGTGGGCAGCTCCCAGACCTCACAGTATTTCAAATCCCTAATACTTTTAAGTTATTTATCTTTAGCTCCCTCCTGCTGCAAGGGACAAGCTTCTTTCCTTGTAAAGGTAAACAGTTTTTTTTAATTTAGTTTTTAATTTATTAAAACTATCCCCATTAACAATTCTAAAAGCTATTAGTATTAAATATTGAAACCAATTTTTAAGAGCCTAAAGGGGGTATTTTCAATTTAATGGCTAGATAAATGCCACCTGACATGATGGCCGCTTTCATTAGTTTGTTTCAGGTCTAGTGCCTGTAATGAAATTTAATTAAATTGATTTGAGTACTTAAAGGTACAGTATACAGCAGTGTCCTCCAGAGAAGAAAGCTAACTCGAGACCAAAGTAATGTGAGACTGAATTTAAGAAACCAATTTACTAGTCACAAATGTGATCTAGGAGAGGAAGAGTAAGACAGAAGGATTTGACAAATTGGAAAGCAATTCAATGCAATTCTGTTACAGAATGGATATGTTTGTTAAATGGCAGTAATTAATTAATAGGTGGCAATTGCACACTACAGGAGGACAGAGAACAACCAGAGTACAGAAATGCCATTATACATCCTTCCAACGCTTCTTCTACTGGGCATTTGTCTATATTTTGACTATACTGAATAGACCCATTATAATATTGTATCAATTATACTTCATAAAGTCCAAATGTTAAAGCTTCATTGGCAGTGACATGTTTCTGACAACATCCTCTTGGAAAAGCTGCAGGATTAAAATTGGGATGGGAGTTGGATGATTGCTGTAGAAAATGAAAGTGATGTTGTAGTCTCTCTGATCACTTTTTACAGGGCTTAAGGGGTGAACAAGTTCTTTATCTCCCTGCTCAACTTTCAGTCATTTTGAAAATAAATAATTTTCATCAGGCCCATGGGAAAATAATTGTTTTGTCAAGGTGACTAAACTTATTGTGTCAGAGACCTACTGCATGTGTCTCATAAAAACATAATTTGTTTTTTTTATTTTCTTGATATTCTCTTTGTGTTTAAAATGTAAGGGCAAAATGGAAAGCAGATTTCTATTGTGTTTGCAAGACTTTCAAATCTTCAGAAGTCACTGGTAGTGGAGTCTTTGATTTGAGGAGATGATTTGTGGAGCTGGATGGTATCAGACACACCATTTTCTCTCTTGTAGTTTTGAGGACTGAATTAATTCCTGATAGGAACTGACAACATGTTGACCCAATAGTGAACCAGAGCTCCTCCCTGAAGAATTCACAGACAATAGAGGAGTGAGGTTGCCAAGGAATGCCCAGGAGTCAGAGAGGGTATGGTGCCTAACCTGGATGCTTCACAGCATCCCCTCAGAAAGAAATCCCACAACACTCCAGGTGCTAATAGCCATGTAGCAGAAGTGAAAACAAGCCTTATCTTCTGACTGATTACGCTGATCAGCTGCTATAAGAAGACACTGACTTGGAAAGCACTGAGTGCTCTAGAAAAACTGTACAATGTATGATGGCTGTATGATGGCTCAGTATCTTTCAATATTGAAGAGCACAGTCTGCTCTGACTCCTGGCCATAGGTGTTTGAACATTGTCAGGAACAGAGAAGAGCAACTTCCCTGTGAACAGAAAATTCCTGTGAGAGAGAAAAAATTAAAATGATGCAACAAATCCAATAGAAAACCAATAGAAAACCAGCAAAAGCCTGAAAAACTATAGATAATGTTGTGTCCTGCCTTCCTGAAATTTACTTCTCCAGCATCCTACTTCTTGCTTCAGGTCTTATCCTCTTGTAACCTGATTTAATAGACATTTTACAGACAACTTGAAGCACACAGGGCCAGACTTGCTTCGTCATCCCACTTCCTTATCCACAAGCCAGCTTTTTACTGGTTCCAGGATATTAACTGCAGTAATAACTGCAATGTTCTCGTAATGGTTGTAAGCTGTAGAAATGCGAAGTTTTGGTAGACAACCTCTTGCAGGGATCAGCAACTAGACCCACTGTGGTGTTAGAAGTAGGTGACACAGCAACAGGGCTAAGTGCCTGTAAGTATGTAATGTAGGATCTACTTGCTTTGAAACTCAGCCAGACGTTGCTCTGAGCTGCTGGTGGTGCTTCCTTCACAAGCCAAAGCACCAGTGTCAGGTTAAATGAACATCCCGACTGGTGTGCACCAGTGCGATGTTGTCTACAGAAAAGATAAATCTGATGTGAATTAAGTCAAGGCTCATCAGACTTACACAGGTCTGGGCAATTCTTCAGTGGGAATTTGCTGTCAAAACCCTAATAGGACACAGCAGAAATTAGAACTGGATCAAATAATCTACATACATTGCCATATGAAAATTATGTGTATGACTTGACTGTGGTGAGAAATCTGAAATGATCACAAAGTTGGGGTGATCCACATAAATATCTCATGGAGCTCTCACATGGGATTTCTGAAATAATGCGTTTTTTACGATCTGCAACAACCACCCTTACTCATCATTAGGGTTTACAATCTGGGATAATATTATTTTGTTTTAATAAAAGAGAAAGAATAAATACATTTCCCAGCATTTCTCAACAAAGACACCAAGCCAGCCCCATGGCAGCAAGGGAGGAAGCTAACTAGTCCGCACCAACAGGACCTGTGCACCACTGGAGGGGTTTACAAGGAAATGTGAGCTGCTGAGGAAGATATGGCAAGACAACCATTCTCTAAAAAAGCCCCTGCCTTTGTACTTCTAGAGTATTTACTTTGGAAGGGGGATTTCTACTAAATTCTTACAGCTTCAAAACCTCTAGAAACACTCCTGAAAAACCAACCAACTAGTTCTAGATAAACTATCTAATTTAATCCCAAAGGTGTTTTTTAATTTTTCTTTGAATTTAAAAATTCAAATTGATTTTACACTATCAAATCCTATTAACGGTAAATGACTCCTGAAAGGATTGTTCTTTCTGGATTTGCTTGTGTTGTTTCCAGAAAAACTCAAAACCAGAAAAGAATTCCTGGGCATTGATCTGCTTTACAATGAATTATGAATAAACATTATTTTACTGCCATCAGTTACTCTATAATTCTAGTGAGTATTAACATTTTTATTCCTAGGATTTTATCTTTTGCTTCCAAAGAGGTAAATCAAGATATGTTGTTTAAGAGAAGAGTAGGGATTGAGTCAGGAAGACCCTGGTGTTCTCCCAGCTTTCATGTCCATTTGGTTTAAATCCTTCATTCTGGAGAAATTTCAATGGCTTCAAAAGGGCTGCTGACTCCAAGTGTCGTGTTTCCCCTTCTCTTCCAAAGAGTTATGAGCCAAGCACCCAAAATCAACAGACCCATAGTGAAGACATGCATCACTGAAGTTCATCTTAATTTGAAGATTTTAGTATTTGTGCTTATAATCTCATTTCCACAACTTACGGAAGCCAGAAGATTAAAAGAGAAATTAATCAAGTTTGAGGGCTTCAGAAATATTACATTAATTTGGATAAAAGAGCAGGAGTTGGTGAAAAGATGAGAAGTTGGCCAAAGTGGTTAAAGGTCATGCTGGGAGTACCACTCCTGTGTGAGCCTCTGAGGAAGGCCACTCCCTCTTCCCCTGCATAGACCTAACTGGGGGGAGAGGATGGAGACTGCTGAGAGCACCATGGAAGCAGTGCCATCACTCAAGCCAAGGCAAAGAGCAGCAGCAGCAGGGCCAGGCAGGGAAGGACCGGGCCAGGCAGGTGGCAGAGCTCCACTGGAGCAGCCACCTCTCCCAGGGACCCTCAGTCCCCTGTCCCAGTGCCAGATGCTGGGGCTGCCATGCTGCTCTGCAGCTGGTGCAGCTGTGTGACACACAGTGCTTCCATCTCCTCTCTGGTGCAGTGGGCTCGACCTCAGTGCTTCTCATCTTCTTACTCTGAATTTCAATGTACAAATGGCTTTTACTTATAAGTGACCCTTTCTGCATCCCACACACAGCAGAAGTTCAATTGCTTAAGAAGCCGAAAGACAAACAGATATTGAAATACGTATTTAGGGCAGCATGTGGCTTAAAGAAGGGCTCCTAGTCAGACAGTCATTAACTGCAGAAAAACTGTCTGGCACTGGCTGAGGATTATTAAGTTTTCTGTAGGCTCTTTGAAGTGACATTTTCAGAATCGGTGGTTAAACTCACTTTTTTTGAAATGAGACATATACCTCCCAGCCTCCATTTCATCTTCTCTGAAAGCAATGCCATTATTCTCCTACTGTCAGCATTCCACCACAAAATAGTCTACAATATTTTCTCTCCCTGTTTTTCTCTTCCATTGCAGTGCAAGGGGTACTATATTCTTCTGAGAGTATCATCCATTTTTTTTTCTTTCAAAATACCACAGCTGGCTTGGTGAATTTTCTCTTTTTTCAAATGCACTTTTTGATGTGCATTGTTATCATCTTCTAATCACAGATCTTGTACCTTAATTTTACACCTCATCCCTTGATTTTAGCTATGAAGAGACACATGATGAGGGAAAGATAGCGCTAATTACTTGCCAAATCTATTCAAATGAGAAACAGCAAGGAAACTATCCCCGGTGGTTTTATAAAGTGCAGGTCTTGGATGTTTTAGGCAATCAGTGAGGCATTGCTTTACCTATCCATAATTAATTATTGATTTCCTGTTGTGTGAATTGCAAAGATGACAAGACCTAATCTGATGAATAAAATAGCTGCAAGAAAAGAGAATTGTATGTGAGCCAAAGCATGAAGGACAAGACTTCAGATATGGCAGAGTTCATTATTCATTTTGCTAAGTTTATATGCAGCCAAAAAATAAAACTTTCAAAACACTGCAATAAAATGAAATAAATTCATTTCTCAAAGCATCACTTTGCCTCTTATACAGAAATAAAATTGTTTTAATATATTTTAGAGGAAATGAAGGCAGTACTTGGCCCTTCAGCTAGAATTTCTGTTCTTCTATTTTCTCATGCATATGGTATATAAGCTATAATTTAAATTGTTAGAATCACAAAAGAACTGTTCTTGCTTGTATCTTGTATGTACAAAAAAACCTTGCTTGCAAGAAAATGAATACAATGATTTTTGATTTGTATTGTAATTTTCATTCCAGTAATGCAATTCCACCTATCTTAACATGTATATGATCTAGAAATGTGAACTCTGGCTCTTGGCCACAGAATTCAGGAGACAAGTACTATTTCAAGTTCAGGGCCAGTTTCTTAAATCTACTGTCCTTCCAAAGGCTAGAAACCAATCAACACCTCTTACTCTTAATTTTCATGCATTTAACCATAAAATCAACCAGATACAACTCTTATATTAAACCTGTGAGTGTAAAACATGAAAAAAATCATTATCAGAGTAAAATTTGCACCATTCTCCGTTATGGTAAAGAACATGGTAATACTGGTGACATTGACTGTGATCAAGAGCCATTAGAAGTTTGGGCTTCCCAAAGAGCAGCAGTGGAGCTGAAAACAGAGGATCATTTTATTCAAATGTGGAGTTGTCTGACATAATAGGAATCAGTGCCCCTTCAGAAAACTCACTGGAGGAACTCATGCTGTCCTTGGTTTTAGGTCAAAAGTTTGTGCATAATACACTTAAATCAGAGAGTTAGAGATCCGAGTGATTACTGCTAAGCTGTGTGAGTTTAAGGATATTCTGCTTTGAACATGTAGTTCACCAGCACACATGGACATTAACAACGAGAAATACACATTATTTTTTACTGATACACCTTTAACAGTTTCTGATTCACTAAGTAAGTGTTGTTAACTCAAAGAGAAACATGCTGTTGGACCAAAGACAACAACTCTCAATTTAGAGGATACTCAACTTTCTCTTAAAGCACTCTGTACAATTAAAAGTAATAAAACCAATTCAGAAACTTCCAGTGAAACTTCTCATTTCTACTTTTTTGCAGGAAGAAGTAGCTACAGCTCTTTCATCAAGACAAACTGTATCAGCAAGGAAAGGAAGTAAAACACTCAGAACTAAGCACACATACTACAAAAGAGACTCCTTTCAAAATATAAGGTTTCTTTCTTTTTTAAAGTCTGAAATGGCAGACATATTTAGGGCATTTTTTAATTCTGTTAGCAGTTTTAGGAAGAGAAGAAGGAAGAAATGAGAAGGACTTCCTAGTATTTTTTCCCCCACCCATTATTAGATTATGTAGAACATTGAAGAACTGGAAGTAGGTTATTGATGCAGCAGCTTAATATTTCATTGACCTCTGATTGAATGAACAGGTACCGGCCATATTGAACAAACACTTCTGACCTCCTTGTAGAACCCAGAAGAACGAGGATGATGATGGTGCACGTACGGCAACACAGCTCAGCATCAGCGGAAGACACCCACTGTTAGGCATCGACTATCCCAGCTCAACCATTTACCTCTGAGACAGAAATATGCTGTGATTGACACAGGAATTAATTGATTTCCCTCCCCTCTGTGCTCCATGAGTCTGCCATTACTGCTGATGATTCTACTGATCTGATTCATTTGTGAAGCTATAAGCAGCCATCCAACACCATCCAACAATCCCGATCAAGTCTGCTGACAGGAATCGAGTTTCTCACCCATATTCTTTACTGCACATCTACTTTGATCTATGCCTGAACCTAGATATGCAAATATTAAGCATACAAGTTAATTAAATATGATATTTTGTTCAGAATGGTAGAAATCATATTCCTTGAATGAATTTTGGAGAAAAGTATTGACATCAATTAAAAATAGTTTCTCTTTGCATGTATCTTAAAACACCTCTGAAAGTCTTTAGAAAGACTTCTGGATTTTTTTCAGTATTGTACATATGAATCCAGCTAAATGTTTCCCATTAATTAATGTTTATATTAGTTTTTAAATATTTAATACATTATTTAAATGGACTAAAAATGTTCCCAGTAACAAAAGATACGTAGTTAATTTTCTTAGGTCTCAATTCAAATATTAAAATCCAATTTTATTCTGAGGTACCACACTTTTGAAAAAAACATCTGTAGATGTGACCTATACATAACCTTCTGGATTTTGGATGCTTCCTCATAGATCTACCCTAAGGATATTTCAGAAACTTCAGTTATACAATTCCCTTCAGAAAGAAGGCTTTAAGTTAAAGATACTGACTCCTGGGCTGCATTTTAAATTTTCTTTTCTTCAGAAAAGTTCAAAGGGTAGAGTACTTTGGGGACAGACTTTACACAAGTATGAGATTAAATTTCTCTCTCCTAAATCTGTACTTAGCAACCTTAGAGGGGACTTGAGTTTTTAAGTGAACAATACCTCATCATTCCCTTATGAATCAGCTAGAGCTTACCATGAGACCCAGCATCGATGCTGAGGATAGTGTCACATATATATGCTCAATGCTTTAGTGCCACATATATATGGCTCATCCTAGAGAATTGCTTGGATAAACTTGGATTCTTTTCTCATTTGTTTAGCACCTCTTGAATCTAGTAGATTTTGGATGAGAATGGAGCCAGCTTCCATGCACTCCTTAGTGATTATCTGGAAGAATTACTGCTAAATTTGGTTGTTGAATTATCGCTTGCTACAATGCTCAGTGCTAGAGGGAAGTACTATCATGCCCTTAATGCCCTCAGGGGAAAAGCAACAGCCAGCTATAGCTGTAGATACTTTCTAAGCTCACAACTAAAACCATTAAGGTTTATTTCTTTATGCATTCCCATGGTCTCTTTGTTTGGACATAGACTTACAGAATCACAGAATCTCCTGAGTTAGAAGGGACCCATCAGAATCATCAAGTCCAACTCTTGCTCCTCCACAGGACACCCCAAGAGTCACACCATGAGCCTGAGAGCATTGTCTAAACCCTTCTTGAACTCTGTCAGGCTTGGTGCTGTGACCACTTCCCTGGGGAGCCTGTTCCAGTGCCCAACCACCCTCTGTGTGAAGAAATTTTACAAAATATCCAACCTATGGGTATTGTGGGCATCATACTATAAGGCAGTGTCTTCTAATTCTACTCTGTGTTGTGTTTATGTTTTACATCCACACAGCCCGTTTGTGTATACATGTACATGTATGTACATAGAGGTATTTATCATCAAACACACAGATCCAACAGACACACAAGTATTTGCCAAAAAACCCCACAAAACAATAACATACCTGATTTTCTTTTTCATCTCATTTATCACTGAAATTGTACAAGTAAGGGCAGGTCTGTTTTTATGAAAAACGATCATCGGTATTGAATTTTCAGTTCAGCTCAGACTATCTTAAATTACTCCTAATATTTTCAATATCATCATAGACATGGAAGATGTTTTAAAGAGAAACATGTAAATACTGAAACATAACTAAAGGAATAGTAGGTGATACTGCATAGTAAATAAATCTTTTCTGAGGGCATCACAAAGAATTTGACTATGTAAAATGCAAAATTATTAGAATAAATCATTATTAATATATAGTAAATTATGGAATCCAGAAAGATAAAACATTTGAGAACATCTCCTTCTAACAACTGATGTTGAAACATATGATTTCATACTCCTCCACATGTTGCCATTGTGATATAGGTAAGAACATGAACATTTTGCATGGTAAAGTATTTTCTACTCTCTTTAGGCCATGCAAAATAGATTTTTATAATAGTAATCACTTTCTATCTTTCTAGTACTGTTTGAGATTGTTAATAAAACTGAAACTTAGAAGGAACTACAAAAAATATTACTTGAGATGATGAGAAAGCCGAGGAAATCAGAACATAATCGCCTGATGCCACAAGTGAAATGGTAATTATGGGCATTAAAATGAAATCAAAAGTTCAGTTTGACTCAGCATTTAGTAATATATTGATGTTTTTTAAAATTGTTCTTCTTTAAAAAGTAGCCAAAAGATTTCAAATGCTAGCTCAGCTAGGTGAAAATAGTATGTGTTTTGCCAAATGATGAGATTTTTCTCTCTCTATTTTTAAAAATTCAAGAGTGGTTTTTACATCACTTTTTCCCTGTATGAATACTCCTGACTACTTCTGCATAAGCCAAAGAATTTGCTTCTATATGTCAGCTCAATTTATTTTCACAATTTCCACTTTAGGATTCATGATATGTAAATTCCTATTGTATAGACAAATACGGTATTATTTTATTCAAGCAGGCAATTGGCAATCAAAAAGCCAGAAATGTTAAAATTTTCTTGCCAAAGGTTTGAATGATTCTTAAAAAAAAATCCCTGGGAAGGTTTATGCAATCAAAAGAGGAAGTAAGTTAAATGGTGAGTTTACATATATGGTGATGCTGCCTAGTGCAAATTATGTTGAAAAAGTAGCTTAAGGGTAAAAATGAAGTTCCAGACCATCATATCATTGCTCACTGAATAGGTTTTCATGTCTTGAAGAAATAATGTGAAAATATTATCATATTATTCTTTGCTCTGCAGCAACTACCTGTTATTTCCTGAAGAATACAAAATATGCCTTTGCTTTAATGATAAAATTCTTCATATTTGTGCGTGCATTGGGATAGCCAAACCTATCTTACATGAACACTGGAAAGTAATATTCAGCATAAAATGCAGAATTAAGAATGCACATATACACAAATCAGTCATGCCAACTTTTTCTCTGGTACTGAATCCAATGACAATTTCATGATTCAGTATTTCAAAAGATTGCCAATTGATAAAAAGCCACATTTAAAATGCTCAACTAAAGGCAATTCACATGTTCCTTAAGAAAGAAAAAAGAAAGTATACATTTGTAGACTATAACTCTTTTGCTATATTGGTTATAAAAACTCTTTCTACTAAAATTATTCAGATGATGCTTTAAAAAGGCTTGAGAGTATTTTACTTTGGCAGAAAATTTCCACATTTCCTTTATTTGAAGTCAAATTAGGGCTTTGCCTAGTTCCTAATTAACAAAAGAAAGTAATGTAATATATCAGATGATGAAATGCTCCATGTTTTAACTATATTCCTGTTAGCTAAAGATGGAAAGGATTTACCCTAACCTTGAAAAATATTTATGTCTGGAGTATTTGAAGAGATCATCTCTGATGTCTTCTCTTTGCCAGGCAAACTTAGTGCAAAAAAACAAAAAAATGAAAGAAATAGTAGAGCTACTATGTTCTGTGGGGCCAGGAAAAACATGTAAATTCCAATTTCTTCTAAATATTTTATCAGAGATAATATACAGACATATATGTATGACTGTATATATATGTCTGTGTGTATATACACAAACACACACACACACACACACACACACATAATACACAGACATAAACACAGTCCCTCCATGGACTTACTAGGATGTTGTGCATATGTAGATGGTATTCTGGTTTTGCCATAATGCCACAAAGTAATAGTTTATTAAGAAAAAAAAATATTAAAAGGGAAAAAAAAAAGGAATACACTTGTTCAAGGAAATGGAATTTTAGTACCTCAAATTAAAGACTGACCCAAACAAACAAACAAACAAACAAAAAAAAAAAAAAAAAAAAAAAAAAAAAAAAAAAAAAAAAAAAGCCAGTCCTAATTCTCATCACCTACAATTCTGTTTGAAGGAAATGTAGGAAATGTACATTATCACTCTTAACAGAGGTTTTGAAGATTAGCATTTTAAGAATATAATTGACTCTTGGACACACTGATTTTTCTATAGATGTGCCAGTTTACCAGTTTACCTGGGATCCCCTTATTGAAATGTCCAGCTATTGCTTTTTTTCTTAAGAGATCCCATTGTGCCAGAAAACAAAGCAATGTGCTTGATGAATTTAAAATGCTGTTGCAACATAGTGCTTATCAGCAGCCTGCTTTCTCTTTGAAATGTTGAGACAATCAGGAAAGAGATCAGAGGAATGCTAGGATTGTCAGGGAACTGAATGTAATGCACTTGTCCCTCTCACTGGTATGTGCTGTCCTCAGAGAGAGCAGAACTCTGCACACCTTCCTTGCACGTGCTCTCCTAAGTGAAGTGAGACACTTTCCATCTAGAACCCACTGGGTTCAGTGAATTAAGCTGTGCAACTTAAAAACACATTCTCCAGTTAGGCTTTGTTACTTTTGATTCAAAGGTCTCCTGCAGGAGTGCTTTGGGTACAAATCTCCGTACGCATGAAACACAACAATTCAAGACTGGTCAGCTGACAGCCAGAATACCTGGGTTGGGGAATAGATTCTGGTTTCTTGGCTCTGGGAGAGAGTATGCTGAGCGTGCCATGACCCAGAGTCGTGGGTTGGTGAAAATCCTCTGTCATCAGTCACACTGAAGCTTGGGGACGCCCACTGCCATAAATCAATCAATCAGTCAATCATTTATTAATCAGGTACTTGCATTTTCATATTTAATATAAAAATGGGCTCTAGACAATGCCTTCTCTATAATGATACTTTAGCTTCATATTACAGAAGGGGGTTTATCTTAAATTAATTCATCCTTTTTCTAAGAGGGTGACATATTAATCTGAAAAAGCTTTTGCCAATTGTACAGAAATATATTAAGCCCTGCTGAAAGATCAGCACTGCAAAGTACATATGCCCATGAACAATCTGAACACATGAATAGTTCCTTCAAGTCAAGCTACTATTTTTGAGGAATTATTATGCTCTGGATTTAGAATTTAAATCTTTAATGTAGGGTTTAAGTTCTGCACAGACCTTTTCACTAGATAAATTGAACCTAAACCAGCTTCCTTTTGGGGGATGTCTGACTGATAATAATAACCTTACCAGAAAAAAAATCCAAATGATGTGTCCCAAGTTTACATGATAGGACGTTGTAATTAACATTTTTGAAAGGTGAGTAGGTATATTTTATTTAAGAAAAGACTTTAAATTCTAAAACTCCTTGAGACTAGGGTTTTGAAGTTTAATGCTGTCAATTTTCATGGTACATTTAGTCATAAAGGACTTTCTCAAAAAGTCATCTTTTTATTATTCTGAAAGTCACATGAAAAGCAAGTCTTTTTCTATATCCACACTGCCTTAACTGCTTTGAAGACTTCAGGCAATTCTATGTATTTTTTCCAACCAATGACAGACAAGGCCATCTTCAGAGTGACTCCATTAAATGCCTATCACAAAAGTATCCCTCCTGTAAATGGCACAATACATGCTGAAGGACAATTGCCCTCAACAGCCTCCCTGGTTTCCAACGCTGGGTGGTGTTTTTATTCAGATGGCAGGTGAACGGGACAAACATTTCTAATATTCCGTGCAGAACAGAAACCTACCACAATAAATGGGAAAGAAAAATATTTTCTACAAATTCATCATGACCTCTACTTAAACACTGGAAGACAGAGCAAGTGTAAACATAATGGTAAAATGTAAACATATTTTGTTGGAGCCTAAGTGGTTAGGCAAAGCAAACCAATTAACAGAAAACATATTCTTCCTGACAGTTCCTCCAGCTCTTTAATACTACACACATTTAATGCTAATTGAAACTTGTTTTTAGCTAATAAATTTTCTTTCATGTTAAGCTCATTTAGCACAACCCTTTTGCTCAAATTTCCTCATGTAATTTAACAAGCTATCTGTATTTAAGAGTAGTTGGTTATTTTCTTGAATATTGACATGGAGAAGAGTTTACCAGCTAATGGAAATTTGCTCTCTTATACTCACATCTGTATTTTCTCAGGTGTCCCCAAACCTTCAACCAGTGAATACCCTAGAGCTGGAGCAGGGGACAGTGATAGTGAGTCAAAAATAGGTGCCTTTAAAGAAGCCACATAGTAGCTCCTTGCACCTTGCTTAAGAGGCATAAATGGGGCAGGATCTCTCCTTCTGGATGCTGTAAGCAGCACTTATTTCTCCTGCTAACTCTATAATACAGGTTGCCAAGACACTTGAAGAGGAGGGGTGTACCAGGAGTCTGAAGCATAGTAACAATCTGTGAGATAGCTCCTGTACCTTGTTTTTCCGAAGTGTTGAGCCACTGACCCACCCACGGGGCTTTGGGCTGTGGGACCATTAAGGATGTTTGAACATCAGATTATAAGTTATTTGGAACAGACTCATGAAAACAGAGACAGAGATGTGATCATTTATGAATATATGTCTTGCTTGTAGAAAACAAAGCAGTTTAAAAATAACGATATTGTCTTCGGGAGACCATATTTCATCTACTGATGAAAAATGTGATCACCTCCTTTCTAGAAATTGATCACACTAAATAATCTAATCACTGTCTATATGTGACTGAACCTGAACACTGTTTTCCTCTTGGTGGACTTTTTCAGACTAGATTTCTGTACCAGCTATTGCTTGTAAATTAAGCAGTATTTCGTATGAGCTCTTGCATGATGAAGGACCTGGAACTTTTGGGGTGGCTGGCAACTCCTTCACTTCAAGACTAAATTAATTGCTTCCTCTTTGTCTGTCAAGCCTTCTTTCTTTTCTACAGTTTTAGGACCAGAAATATTTAGGCATTTTACAACTCTTCCTTGTTGGACTGTGTTAGGATAGTGCCAACTAAACCACACCAGGGAGCAAAATTGACTTTTTTCCCTCAAAGCACAAGCCTTCAGAGGATGATCTAACACTATTGCCTCACTCACAGATCTGAATGCTGTTTGCCTTCTACGTCTTTCCCACGCCAGCCCAGCCTAATCAGTCTGTGTGTCCCACTAAAGCCACAACACAGCTGTGACCTGGAAAACCCCAGACGTTGGACAGAACCTGCCAGTGGAGGGTACATGTTGTGGCATGGCTCTGCAAACACAGTGCATAAGATATTGTGGACTTAAAGAGCATCCGCACCAATCCCCAACTCTGGATTTCTGTCAGTGCAGTTTATCTTCTGCTGGCTGTAGGATGTTCCTTGCAATGTTGAGCAAAATTAGAAAAATGAAAGAGGTTTTATTGTTTTTGCTGATCCAGTCATACTTGGACTGAATATACTGCCTGCTACTGTATCAGCAGTAAACATATATTGCCTTCTTTGCCCATTAATACAAAGAAAAATACTTCTATTCTTTTTACAGCTTCCTACTTTATTGTGAATGTGTAGCTCTAAAATATACCACAATTCAAACTATTTGGTTACATTGTTTCTCAAACAGAAGATAAGTGTTGCTGCTTTCACCTAACTATAATGGGATGCTTGCAATTTCCTTGCATTACAGTGCAAAATCGTGTCTCTGCTGGCCAATTCTTTGAAAGCAATTGTATAGATACTTTGGTACAAGGGAGCAAATTGCTGATGGTTATGCAATGGGATTTACCTGCACTTCAAAAAAAGGCCGTGCAAGTGCAAGATACTGCAAAGTGCTGATCGTATTACACTGTATGCTCACTCATTTTTACTGGTCCATATATATTTTAATGGGACAAAACAGAGATTGCATTGATCCAGTATCTTTATATTACGCAAGTAGCTGACTATTAGTATAATGCAAACTTCTCTAATTTACTTATCATAAAACCATTGCCATTGCCTTCCAAACAGTGGTTAAACTCAGCCAGCATAAGAGTCAGCCTATGACAGGCAAGTTTAACAAATATTATAATTTTACGAAGATTATTGTATGTATTTCAAAAAAAGGATAGTTAAAATTAAGTATCTGAACATTTTGATTAAAAGAAACCATATTTATACAAGGCTTAACAGCATATATAATGGTATGTAACTGGTATACAAATATGTATCAGAGACTGATCTTAATTTTAAGATTTTGTGCAGGAATTAAGTAATACAGACATTAATACAATTCTCTTCCTGATTATATAGATGATCCGTCTGCTATGAGTGTCCTGGAAGCTACCTCTAAAGCTACCCTGTCCTATTTTCCATATCACAAGTATGTATTTGTGGCCATGGAAAATGCTCCTGTAAGCATGCAAGGTACTTAGTACCTGAGCACGCTTAGTATGTAAGTCCATTACCAGCAGTCACACCAGCAGCCAACAGGGTCCCTTAGGTAGCAGTAAACTCAGCAGCCACACAGCACAAACATTATTACCTCCTGCATGGAGCAACCCCAGAAACTGCTTTTCCATCACAGCATATATACACAGACAGAAGGCTAGACATGAGCCAGATATTTTAAGAACCTCTAAGAGATTATGGTGCAGAACAGCTCAGCCTGTACAGTGCAGCCACCCACATGCACAGAAGTCAGGCTACGCACACTTCCAGTGTGTTACTGCCTTGGATCAAGAAAAGCCTACTCATGTTTGTTCCCACCTCTTAATGGGACAGTTGAGGACCAGCTTGTTACTTGGAACGTCTTCACATATGGTATCCCTAGGGCTGCCAAGGATGACTGAAAATACTGCAAGTGAACAATGGGAGAGACTCAATAATCATCTTCCTCACTCCTCAGACTTGACACAAGCAGGGCTGAGGCATGCAAAAGAACAGCATTTCACACAGAAGGTCAGCTTCTGCCAGCTTGAGATTTGGTGCATACATTTCATGAAACTAAGCTATTTTCTTGTGCAGAATACATGCAACACAGACCACACCACTGTGAACCTTCCCTACTTCACAATCCTTATGCCTCAGCCTTAACTAGGGCCAGAACTGAAGATGCCACATGAAGTCTTAGCTCTCTCTGATGAGATTCCAAATACAAATACCACTTACATAAGATATGACATTCCAAGCAAGAAGACATTGAAGAACTGCAGGCTGATACTCATATGGAATGTAATTAAGTTTGGAAATATTCAACAAGAATTACTGTAAATGTTTTCATTTACTAAGTAGACACTTATGTTTAAAAAGCTATATAGAATGTTGTTTCAGTGTTATATTACTCTACTGCAATTCATTTTCAAGAGGGTAGCAGGCCTGTGGGAATGGCATGGTACTATGGACTCAACAGACTGTCTGAAAATCAAGAATATGATGCCACTGTCTGCTGGCTGATTAGAAACAAAGCTACCAGGTTTCAGCCCAGCTCCATATGTAGCTGGTCCCTAAGCACCACTCCTTCAGATACTCTTGTTTACAATCTCATGAGGAAATTTGGGAGCTGAAGGGCTGGAAAACTGGTAATCTCCTCAGAAAAAGGTGAGGAGGTGTAAGAAGGACTGTTCCAGTAGGAGAGCTTACATACATTTGTTCTGTGAACAGAGGATTTCACACTCTGGGGCTGTTAGATCCAGCACCTTTTGTATGAATTTATTTTAAAATCAAATTCACACCCCCTTTTCACCACCACATATATTGTCAAAGGGCATTTTAATGTTAAAAGTAGAAATTAAGGAAAAAACAAGAACTCCAAGTGAATTTCCAGTCACATAAACAAATATTTTGGCCTAAAGTCTCTCAGCCCCCAAATTTGGATAACAGTATGAAAGATGATAAATCTAGAAAAAACCCAAGCCTTACCTTCTTGTAGAGACTTCTCAGGTCTCTGTACTGCCACATACTATTGAGGACCTGAGATGCTGCTTTCACCACTTTAGGCGAATGCCTGTTACACACATACATTAAAAAGGGAGAGAGAGAGAAAAAAAAGAGTGAGAAAGAGACTGTTAAGTAAAGGACACCATTCATTCCAATTTTCAAATGCATTGCTATGCATTTAAACCCACAAATGAAGTGTGTTTCAAGTATACCATAAGATCTTTCCTTGGCATCTGGGAGACCAATGTGTTTTTAAGCAAGGGCAACATATCTTATTTCTATAGCACTAACCAATCAGTGAGGAGAAAAAACTCCTGCATCTCAGTACACACAGGGATTTCTGCTGACAACATAGTAACAGGAATAGGAGGTAGCAACTAGCAAAACTGTTGAGGACCCAACTGGCATTATGTACATCTGAGATATACTACAACTTTTGACATAAAGGACAAGGAGACAGAGAAGAATTTCTTTCTCTGCAAGCTGCTGAACTACAGCTCAGGACAGGGTGCTCAACCCATTAAGCTCCTCTCAGCAGTGGCCAAAAAAAACTCTACATGGATGATGAGCACTGGTTTTGAAATGCAGAGGCAAGATGCAGAAATACAACTGATTACAAAGAGTTATGATAAATTTCATTAGGAATCCAAATGTGGACTAGGATTCTGCTCACACCATTATCCTTTAATGACAGCAATACAATGTCGTGTTGAAAACCATGTAACTTCACATGGTATTTCTCTTCAGACAAGTTTTGAAAGAAATCTAAACTATTGTTACAATCAGGTGTCATATATTCCTGCTGCAATAGGTAATTTAAAAATCTAAAAAAATCTTTAAAAAATTAAAAAATTAAAAAAAAATCAGAGGGTATTCTTCTCAGTGAGGAAGGGTCAAATAGAAAAGGACCAGGAAGATAACCCAGTCCATTAAGGAAGCATACACTGTGCAGGATCAAAAATACATATGAAGCAGCAGAACGCTAGAAAACCTTGCAAAGGCCAAAGTCCAGAGAGAGGATTGATGGAGTTTGGGGCAGTCATTGAGGTGATTTATGTTTTACTCAGAAGAGGCATATGGTTTGAAACATCAAGGAGAAGCCAGAAAACCAGCAGCAAGCTTAAGTTACTGCTTTGGGCAGGGGCCAGGCTTTGGTTCATTCTGTGGCTTCTGAGAAGGATCACTGGTAGGCTGACACGCAAGCTGGTAAAGCGCTGTTATGACACAACTGATTCATTAATACAACATCTCCCTAGTAATTTATTTGGTGCTTTTTTCCCACTTCTACTCCATTTCTCACCCAGAGTAGAGCAGTAGGTGGGTAATTGGTGAGTAAACAGGATTTTGATATGCCTTTTCAAGCATAATTGTTTTTATTATACTTCCAGCAGTACTGGCTAGTGGGGTGCTGCTAAGCATGGAGTAACCAGGAAAATAACTGTGCCAACCACTCCATGAGTACTGAGGAGAGGCAGGAGCTATGTGAAGCTGATATGGGCTTGGCCAATATAAATAACCTTATGAACACCAGTTCTCTCATGCGGTCATACAGGGAGACCGTTCAGGCCCTGGGCATAGTCCAAAGGCTATCAGGGCCAGCCCCTCACTACTGGCTCTGATACAAACCAGGATGCATGGCCAGTTCAGCATCCTGCACATTCAGAAGCAGTAGCTTCATACTGGACAAAATGATTTCTTACAGAAGTGATTTACTGTATTAAAGTGAGCATGTCAGAATTTTCTATCTGTCCAACAACCAGCAACTTCAGTTTTCAAACAATGAATTACCTGTAAGAAACCAAATCAAACCAATAGCACACAGTACTGACATTTCTGAAAAGTTGAAAAATTGAACTTTTACTTAAGATGGGCATTTGCAGCACTGTGTGTTGACAGGTTTTCTTGTTGTACAGCTGCGTATCCTGTAAAAATAATAACATGGGACTGCAAGTCAAAGTACTTGAGAGGAGGGATACATACCATGACTTGAAAGGCATTTTGGAATTACTCTGCTCTATATTAATTAGAAATAGATGTCTTTCACAGTTATGAGGTATATTCAGAGAGGGAATTATGCCCTTGGATCCTCCTAAGACTGCCCATGATACTTCAAAAATTCCAGACTCAACAGGTATTAGTATTCTTTACCAGATAATGAACAGGTAGACAAATGCATTATTCTTAGGAAACACATGATCAGCTTAAGAGAAATGGATATGAACCTGCTTGCATTGTCAGTACATTTGATCTAGAAAATATAAATAAAAAATTTAGGTAGATTTAATAATAACAAAATGCAAATATAAATAAATTGGCAGAGCATGGGGAGCTCCCACAACTGGAATCACATACTTGGTCACACTACTTTTTACCCCTTAAAATTTGAATGCAAGAATGTTTCAATAATGAATTTGGTATGAAAGGAAAAGGGTGACAATAGAAGAAAAGAAATGTGATTAAATTAGATTGGCAATGCTCTGATCACATAGGCGAGCATAAGTTCTCATACCAAATGTAGGGTGCATAAATCTTTCCTTCAGGTTGTAGCCTGGCTTTGTGGGGCTCTTTAAGAGCTCTGATGCTGCAGTAGGCTGTGTGATGACAGCTCCGAGTAGGTGGACTGATGGGTTTTGTACACTACAGTGAAGGCTTTTTGTTTTCAAACTGCCACAGTCCCATTGCACTATACTTCATCAGGTTGACAAATATGAGAACCAGGCTATCTGTTTTAGGCAAAAGAAGGATAAAGAGTGAACTCCTCATGAAGAGTGTGTACATAGCTAAACAGACAAGATGAAACCATAGCTGTTCTGAAAATGTCACAGTTGTGTGCAAGACATTTTTTGCCTCACAAAGCAGCCTAATGGCTCTCTCAGAAGCAACCAGTCAGAATGGATCTACTACCAAGCTGGTGGCAGGGAAAAAGGGTGCTGTGAAGAGGGACAGTGACTTTACATTCTTCACTCCTAGATCAAGAGAAACAGTACCAGAACTGTGGTGAGGTCTTCCTTTCAAAGGACCCCTCCACCTGCATGTCATGCCTTGTGCAGGGTGCGATTCAACTACTCTGATCCCTAATGTTTATCAGGATCTTCTGCAATTGCCTGGAGGTAGGGGTTACTGTAGATAATTACTCTTCCTTAAAATGCACATGGAGTACACTCCCTGCACTGCGGATGGCACATCAAAAATAAACCAAAGCGGAGGGAGACCTTCGGTAATGGCATTGTCTGTTTCTTGTCACCCTTCACACTGGGCACGTGATTTCTGTTGAAACGAAAGGATTCAACTCGCGATTGCGCAGAGAAGGCAAACACATTCAGGACTGGTAATAACTACTGGAGAGGTTAAAAAGGTGCAAGGTGATTTGCAAAACATACTTGTCTCCTTTACTCTTAGATATGCCAACCAGTTTCTCAATGCCGCCTGCGTCTCGTAAGGCCTTGGCATTCTCCATGTTTTTAGTGATGACTTCATGCAGAGTGCAGCAAATGGCAGTAACGGTGTCATCAGACATGGCCTTGCTTGCTGAGCTGTTGCTGTTGTTAGCGCCTGGCAGTCGGTGGACCAGATCCCTCATGGCATACTTGCCTTTGTTGAAAGAAAATGAAGGGAGAATTCAGAAGATACAGCAATAAAGGGTGACGGAGAAGTACACGGAAAACACGCAAGACTAATAGCACCATTTGCATCATTGCATGTAATCTAATTGGATACTGATATTAATTTGCAGCAAGCCATATTTCTATGATTGCATGTTCAAGCATTTCACACATAATGGACTCTGTTAATACTTCCATACTGCATCACTCAGAGACTTCCGATATGGCTACATCACACCCGTAAGAGAATGGAACTATGATTGTACAGGCCAAGTATATGCACAAAGATAACCTGAATACCAAAATTCACAGAACTTGGCAAGTCCTCATCTCCCACCAAACAACTCACAGCTTGTTACCATAAATTGAATGTGCATCGCTTGTTAAAACCACAACACTGAATGCAAACCCAATGACGTTGTTATTTGTGAAAAGGTCTTCTCTGAAGACTTCTTCACTGTACAAGGTTAATTCTGTTCTACATGTAGCAATTTAACTGGGTTTGTTAGTGTTTCTTAGACTGTGTTGCTCAAGAGGATACCATTTTTTCACACATCCTTAGGTGTATGCACGGTACTGACCAGAAAAGGAGCCTTTCTGACATCTATTCCAGTCTGGCATTTTGCAAGGATTTACTGAATAAAACACTAACCTCCAGAACTAAAAATCTCCTAAAATGAAAGGAATTTTTAAAATGGTCACATCAAACATTTAAAGAAAAAGAAATTCTGTCAATTATGTTTGGGCTTGATGATCTTTTTCAACCTAAATGATTCTAAAATTATTATAATTTTTTTTCATGCTTAAATAAACAGATTTATTTTTCAAAACTTCACCTAAAATCATGTAGTGCCTGTGAAAATAATAAAAAAGCAGCTCCTGAGAATATATATATATATATATCAGTTCTAGAGGAACATCTCACACCAGTTCTAGAGGATTGCTATTATGGTGAATTGCTGCTCAATCTTTCAATGTGATGACGAGATCAGAGAAGGCGAAGGCCTGATGAAGTTATTACTGAGGTCAGTGAAACAACTCTGATTCACCTTCAGTGCAGCTGTGCTAGGAATTTGCATTCAGCAATCACCATGAGTGTATCATGCAGGATGAAAAGGACAGGAAAATTGGGAAATATAAACATAATTAGTAATCTAATCTACATCACATTTTGTGAATGATCAGGTATGATTATTGTATATAATATGGTAATTTAATCAGATTTTTTTGATAACTTAAAAATGTTTACGCATAGTGTTTATGTGTACTTATTAAAAATCCTATTTCTGAATTCATAAATTCAGTTGTTTGTATCCATATTTGAAAGTAAAGGCAAGAGGAAAATCACATCTTTTAACTATCAGACATTGAACCATTGCTCACAATTTTGCCTGATGTGGTAGAACTACAGTTATTTGAACAAAATATTCATAATACAGATAAAAACTTGAATCCCTGTACTGAACTGTTAAAGATTATCAAATAGATTTTGTGGTAATGTGAGGTGTTAAACGATACTCACTCTATATTATGTAAAAACATTCCTGATTATAAAAAGCATTAGACTGCCTACAAAATGTGTACAGTAGGATTTGAATCTTTCCAGTGTGCTGCAATACAAATACAAATCCTGTCCTCAAACATTTTTATTTCTTTGAACTTAATATTTATTTTTCTTGCACTGTTACAATTTTAAGCAATATTATTAATATCAGACATAGAACAGTTCTTAGCACCTCTTTCTCTTTCAGAAGTGATTTGTTTGAGCAAACTGAAAATCTCCTTTTGCCCTACACATTTATGAAACACTGTTGCAGAAATGTCTGAAATGCTATTTTCACCTGCATCTGTCTGTTCTGTGCAACATGAACACATTAATCGTTCTATGTCACTTAAAATTATTACTTCCATTTACAACACATATCAAATTAAGCTGGTGTTTCAAAAAATAAACTGGGATTTGATGTAGCTTTTACTCTTCTAGTGCAGTGTCTGCCACTGGTCGGGAGTAAGTACAACTAGATAAACCAGATCAGTGAGACTTTCTGCTTCACTCTGTGCACACATCCAGAATAGACCAATATTCCTTTTTCTTTTTGGACCTCACTTAAATTGCGACAGAGCATCTCAGTAACTCAGTCCTCTGGTGGAATCAGTTCATGATGATCATTTCATGAGCAGCCAAAAGACTGCATCACAGAGCACTGGGTATAAGGAAGTCTGGATAGCCATCCAAGCAGATTTCTTTCCTGGAACTGGTCTAGTATTCCAGGCAGTAGTATTCACACCAGTACACATGCCTAGACACACAAGATGCTTCTTACAATAAATACAGGCTTTGGAGCTATCAGGGAAAGCTCAGTCGGAAGACTAAAACAGACACACTTAAGCAGGGTATAAGCATTCTGGACATGCCAGTGCTCAGCAGTTCTAACATTTCTGCTGTGCACACCCTTCAGTTAGGCCTGAGAAGATCAAGTCAGTACTAAATACTTCAAAACAATAAAAGAGGCTTTTTATAGATAATGTGTAACAGTGGGATAGTACAGCATTCCTTATTCTGAGCAGTTGCAGTAATTCCAGCCCAATATTACCATTCAATTCTTAATCAGATGCATATTTAAAGTAAAATAAATTCTGAGTGGGTTTGGTAGGGTTTTTAAATTGCCTTCCCCCTCTTTCTCCCCCAAGAATTGCATCAAATTCAGTCTTTGGATAGCAAGTACCAGAAAACTCACATTTCATGAATCTAAAATCTCATCACTGTATTTCATCTGTGGCAGCTGTGCAAGCTGGTGTCCAGTTTGGAGACCTCCCTACCAGAACCTGTAATGTCAATGCCAGGCCCCCGTGCCAGGAGCTGCCTGTTGGGGAGACAGGTCTCCCTCTCCCTGCCCTGTCCCCAGGAGGCAGCAAAAGACAGAGCTGCTGCTTCCAACCAAGCTGCTCACCCACGTAGGTAAAGCAACTGACCACAATCCAACAGGCATCATGGTCAAGGACATAAAAATGTCCTTCCAGAGGTTCACCAAACACAGGTGGCACACCAGCTGGAAGAAGAAGGGAGTGGCTGAGCTACAGAGTTGATCCAAGCCACTGTTTACGTGGGTCTTAAAACCTACTAACAAGTGTAACTGTTAGGACATTTTCTGTGGTTTGAGTACTTCGAACACTGTGTTAGCTATGTGAAAAAACACTGAAAAAGCAGGAAATTTCCTTTAATATAGAATTAAGTCATGGAAGTTGAAAGTCAAGGACTATTCTTTATACTGCAAGAAGTTTTTCTAAAACTATACATATAGTTAGTTAATAAATCACTGTAGTACATTCACAGAAAAAAAAACATCGGTTATTAGTTAACTTCTCTTATCTCAGTTATGTTCCTACTGCTTTACTACAGACATGAAGAAGAGTCATGTTTTCTAGCATGAGCTATAGCAGAAACTTTGCTCTACAGTGGTGTGAACGTGAAGTCCTACCACAGGTACTGTTGCACCAGCCCAACACAGCTGCGATCCTTGACTTCTGCACTGGTGTGTGTTACATTCCACAGAGCATTTGCACTTAGAATTATGTTCTTCCATGTAAAGAGACTCTTCTGAAAGCAGACTGAAATGCTGTGGAATGTCAGCAAAATGTTATCTAGCACCACTAGTGGGAGAGCTGGGAAACAGCTTGCAACACAAGAAGCCTCCCTGAACGGAAGAAGTGAGAACTGATGAGGATGCTGGAAAGAGGCGGATGTGTGTGAGGATTATCTTAAAAATAAATAGCCTTGTTAATTTTCATTTGGGTCCATGCAGAGCTACTTTAATCTACAAACAAATTGATTTTTTTATTTTTATTTCTTTGTATTTGAACAACATTAGATATTGTAAGACCCAAAATTGATTTGAAGCTTTTAAAGAGGATTTACATAATATGATTAAACATAGCCAACAGCTTGACAAGGAAAAAAGAAAACATATTTATTTGTCCAATTTTACTCTTAAAGGAAGGAAGAAAGACATAAAATAGACATAACAGGAAAGGGGTTATCTTGTGGGTGCTTGGAAGAGCATTTTTCTGATACTATACATTTAAAAGTTATATTCCTAAGATAAGACATCCATCATTTTCATATTAAGAAGGTGATTCATCTAACACCATGCACTAAGTCTTTGACTGTAAGATGATAGCATCCTCTTATTGTTTCAACAGTGAAGATTTAATGTCTTTTGCTTTGCATAATAAAAGTCTCAGCACCTTAATACCTGCCCCCATTACTTAATTCAGGAAACTTTTCACGTTAGAGGATTAACTGTCCTAAGAGAGATTCTGCCTTCAGAGCCAAACAGCAGAGCAAACTATTCTTCTGGTAGATTAAACCAGAGCAAAATCATCACAGATAAGGTTCTACTTCTGGAAATACTTCCCCACTACTGCCTTGAGACATATTTGCTGCTGTTGTAACATTGTTGAATCCACTTCCATTTTCACTCATCTCTGAATAATGACTTTGACACATTGGCAAATTTATTAAATAATTGTGACATGGTTCCTAGTTTGAGAGTACAAGATTAGGAATATTGACCTATTAAAGAAACAAGAAAACCGAAACAGATATTAATTCAAACTAAGACACCTGTCCTAGAGATAGATCTTTTTCCTTAAAAGTAATTGTTCACTATTTGCCCCCACCAAAGATATCCATTAATTCATCTCATGTAGCTAGTTAATATAAAAATGGCAAAATGCCACCATACTTGGTTGTAAAGGTGCAGATATCCTATTCCAGAACTACTGGTGCCTGTATCTCAGAATATATGTGAATTTTCTTTTCTTTGTGGTAACACGTGCGCTCTACTTAGACGTATGTGGTTTTGGATCCCTGTGTTTTTAATACTACTCAACTTCAGTATTTCACAGACTTATGGAAAGAATATGATTGGGAGAGCTTTTATTATTACTTTCAATCATTACTTAATAAATGTGCCAAAACTGTCTTTCTTAGTTTGTACGGAACAGATTTTGGTCATCAGTCAGTGTATTATTCAACTGGTAGTCTAATAAATGAGAGTGTATTCATCACATGACAGCAGTGGCAGAAACATGGCTACTCTATTAGATGGCTCATTCCTGCAGCATGCTTTCACTGTCAGATACCACTGTTCTAAGCTGTAATGTATTACCACTATGGGCACTTGTGTAGCACCTGGATCTGCCCTCAGGGTCCAACTGTTGGTGTTCCAGAGCAGCCCTGTGCATACTCTGAACACTGAAAATTTTCTAGTACATACTGAAGTGCAAGAGGGGGTGTAAGAGCCCATAAAAAAAAGAATGATTATGCTTATTGCAATATGTAGCAGACTCTGGACTTGGACAATACAAGTTATAGTGTAGGCATCAGACCAGCAGTCAACCTCGTGTCATTTCAGAGGGTAAAGGTGTGTTAGTTTGCATAAGGAGTTTTTCTTTCACCAGTGAAAGACTCAAGGGGGAAAACTACCCTGAATTTTAAAGGCAAAACCAGCTAAGAGATTAAGAAATGCCGTCATACTGGGTCTTAGAGCCAAACACGTGTTTTTTTGTGGGGCAGAGTAGGAAGCAAGCCCAAGAAGTTGAAGCAGAGTAATGCCAGAGCTGCTGTGCCAGGAGTAAAGGCAGCAGATGGAAGGAGACACAAACCTGTGTCTTTGAAAGCAAAAAAGGCTGCAGTACTGAGGTTGAGAGACACTTGACCCACTGAGTGAATGATTACTCCTCAGACTTTGGGGAGCAGCAGGAAAGGTGAGTGAAGAGTAAGAAAAAATCCACCTTATGAGGCAATGTTGTTTTATAAAAGAGGACTCCTTTTATAAGAAGGTTTATAAAAGAAGACAGAGCAGCACAACCTGAAATAAGGGTCATCAGCCAGCACAGAGTTTAATGCTCTCTTGCTCATCACTAAATGACATGACTACCTCCAGACAGGCTTTCCACTGCAACCACTGAGCAGTGGAAAAAGAAGTGCGACGTTGCTCTCCACCCAGCTCTGTAAGATACTGTCTGTAGCAGTGCCTACTGCAGGGTACACTGCACAAGAAGGACTGCAAGTCCCACAGTTTGCATACAGCAGTGCTCTCTTCCCTCTCTGGGGCTCCTCATTTGCCATGGCTTCAGCTGTGGACAGAGCAGGTTTATGGCTCTCCAAGACGGTGCGTACTATCAAACCCCCATGGCCTGGCCTGGGCTGGCTCATGGTCTGTGATGCTGCTCAATACCACACATCTGTTTCTTCTTATTAAGACCAGTGTGCATGAATTGTTACTGGAAGAAGAAAGTGGAAAAACTCTGGAGCAGTAGGACTGAAAAGCATGCCCCAAATAGCAGGAGCCCCACCACTTCTAGCAAGTGTCAGAGAACAGACGATTCTGGATCACTTTGGGATGGAAGTGTAAAAAAAAAATGATCAAACCATTTTCAGGTAAATAGGGGGAAATTTATGTGTCCAAACAGATGGGGGCAATATGGTTTCAAATTCCCTTAGATACCTGAGATACCTGCATGGTTAGTAGACCTGTGGAAGACACACAGGCTTCTGGAAAAGCAGATGTAAACATAATTGGATACCCTTTGGTCCTTAAAGTTTAATGCTTATCTCTAGGTATCTAGGTAACATTCTCAATGTTTGGCCAAAAATGTTGGCTAGATACTCAGGTCCTTTTACTTCTTATGTTAGTGACATGCACAAACATTTGTAATCTCTGGCATTTCAAAATAAATACATATTGCACTACATAATGGTAGTTGACTATAGTACTGCAATTATCCCTATCCAAAAAACACCTACCACCTCAGCTCAATCATTTATAAAGGAAAGAATGATGAGTTAACTTAAACTGGTTTTAGTAAGCAGCTCGAATCTCATGGGCTGGAAGCCACTGTTTTAGCTGCTTCCCATTAAGCATAACTTGCCAATTAAGTTGGGATAATGAGTACTTTGAGCTAGAGAACAATACCAGATGTAATTTCCTTGCAGGTTTTTTTGACTTTAAATTTTAAGACTCTGTAGAGATACATTATTTTTTTGAGAAAAAAAGAAAGAATAAAAACCATTACACACACATGCCCTCCTGTGCCCCCAAGGATCCAGGTGCACTTTGCTCATGGCTGCTGAGACTGAACAAAGAATGAGGTGGAGGTCTCAGATTCCCTCTTCACTTCAGATAAATGATACACACTTTCAGTTTTTCACCATCTCTGATGACAGGCAGCAAGATTTCAAGATACAAGATACGTATTTGGTATGGACCACGACAAAGAGGAACAGTACCTTCCCTGATGCATTATATGTGATGTGTCAGTCACTGGTTCTCTTTTTTAAAGATCTTTTTTATCAAGAATAAATTCAGCCATCAGCAGTATAGCACATAAAGCCCTACAGGGAGCAGGAATAGTAATCTTTTACAGTTTTAGGGAAGAAACCCTCAAACTACCACAGACTGATGAAAGCATGTAGAACACCAATAACTGCGTGGCAATGTCAGTTGAGATTTGCTTGTAAAAGAATCAAATATCTAAAAGGGTAACCAATATAGAAGCTTTTATCTTTTGAAAAAGATTAAAGATGTTGGTTCTATATTTTGCAAAAGAAAGGTATGAGGAGAAAAAGGAATGACAAAGGGCACATCCATAACAAGGATGAAAGAGCAGCGTGTAGAGAAACTATTAGCATTGCACAAAGACAAAAGAGAAGCATTTTGGTATTTTGAACCTGAACATGCCATGGGAAATCACAACTGGGTGCAATGCAATCACCGCTTTTCAGCAATATGCTTTCTCAGATCTTTCAGATTCTTTCCTGTAACAGCATTTTAACCCAGTTACCCTCCTCCTTCAGCCTCTCTGCTTCTAGAAACATAACTTTTCCATTTCATGTTTCCTGCCTCCCTCTGGATGATTAGTTTTCTTGTGTTCAACTCATCTTCTCAGGGTTACCCCCTCTCCCCTCTGCTACATGGCTAACACTTTTTCTTCCTTGAGCTGCATCCTCCAAAACCTTTGGGTCTTAATTGTGAAGTTTTTATTGTCTTTTGCCACGTCTTGTAAATCTCTGCATCTGCCTTGTTTGCCAAGCTTTTCCAATCTCTCCTCATTTTGGTTTAAATACCTACACTTTGATGGCCAGCTAGATCCTGCTTTTGTCACACCCCTGCATTCCCAGTCCCACCCCTACCCACCACAGACTCATGCTTTTTAATATTCTGAGCTAAAGGACATTTTAGCTAGTTTGCAAGCATCAATTTTAGACTAAAAAGTACCAGTGTGTTTAAACGCTATTGCTCTTGTTCTACTCTTGTTGCCTCTCCTGTATATCTCAATTCCACAGGCAGCTATTTAATCTGCTGTTGCTTCTAATACTGATTTTACTCCTCTCTCAATGGAACTCCTTCTTATTCTGCTTGTCTCTCACAGAGTGAGACTGCAGATATTCAGACTTTATACCAGTTATCACAAAAACTACAGACTGAAGAACTTCCAGGGCTCTTTGGCTGACCATAACCTGCTAATTCATGTTCTAACATGTGCTTTAAAGGCTAGATGCATGTCTGCACCTTGCATGCAGAAGCACTTCAGCTGGCTCTGTCAGAGGTAATGCCAAAGGTAGAGCACTGCACTGAGACCCTGCTGAACATCTCTGCCTCTTCCATCTTTGCTGCTGTCCTTTTGGCAATTTTCATGGGTTGCATGCTGCCTGCCATGGGGATTTCTGGAAAAACCACATGTCATTCAGGGGCATATATGTTTGCAGCAAAACAATCAGAAGACTAATACTGAAATGGAATTATGTGTACCATGGCCAAATGGATTTTCTGTTTCGTAACAACATCTCTCACCCAGCACAGTGGATGGCTTCTGCTTTGAATGTTCATCCATGTATCAGTCAAGCAATTCCCTCTCTCATGCTGAAGAAGCAAAGCAACCATCAAATGCAGACAGATCAACTCAAGGGTGTGCTCTCTGACTTGCAATCTGGTTTATGAAGATGAATTTGGGAAGAGGTGCAAGTGTTAATTTGTTGACTGTCTCACCCATGCTGGGACTATAAAAATGAGTCAGTTCAACTTCAGCTTGACCTGCCTAATTATCTGCTGACCTGGTATGCCAAACAACTGCTGGGACCACAGAAGGAGAAAAATCTCCATTATTAAGATTCTATTTGTCACCCTCAGCAGTGAAGAAAGCAGTGTTTTTTAAAGCAAACAATCAGAGGTATTGCTACTCTTCTGCTGCTTCTGCTCTCTTGGCCAGAAAAAAGGATTTGGGTGGTGGCTTTGGCTGTCTCCCTTGCAGTCTTAGCTCTGGAGGATGGTCTGAGAACAAAAATGACAACCTCAGGCTTAATTGTTGTAGAATCCAAGGAATTTATTCTTGCATGTTTGCGTTTTATATCCAGAATGGATGAAGTCCGTGTGTTCAATAACTCAAATAATTTCCTTTCTAATTAATTTTGATTGCATTTCCTGCCAGGTATACAAACTAGAAAACGCATGGAAAGGAGTTGTTAGCCTACCTATTGATTCAGGTAGTGCAAATATATCCAATTAACCAGCTCCTTTACATGCTAACAAATTTATTTCTTGTTTAGACTGCACTGTCATCTTTCCTTTCATCTTTCCACTAGCCCAATGTAAAAAAGATTCTGCAAGGGAAGTGATTCCTCAGTTTAATTGCTGCAGGCTAAGTTTTCTGATTACTGGAGCTGGTTTTAGTCCCTCGCTATGCTCTTCCCTGCTCCCTGCAGAGAACAGAGCTTTTGGAAGGCTGAATTTTTTAAAAAATATAGTCATTTAATTAATGCTATGATTAATCAGTGATGCTAAAATGCTTTGAAGAGGAAAAGTGCTATGTGAGTGTTGAGTGGAATTTTAGTTTTATCTGCATTATTTTGTGAGATAGGATAATACTTTGTTAATAGTCTGATTCAAGGGACTTCAAATTAGGGCATAATGAAGAAATAAAAATGTAATCTATTTTTGGAAAAGTAAGTTTAGGCTTCCAGATCTACAGCCTGATCCAACACCCATTGAAATTAATGAGCCTGTCTACCAATGTTAAAAGGTATGAAATCGGATGCATAAAAAAGTAGCTTTTCTTCTGCACTTTGGTTTTTGTGTCCAAAACAGAACAAGATTCTGATAGGGGTAGTCAGAGGAAATTGCAACTAGACATTATCGTCTTTTAAGTGTGCATGAAGGAATTGCAATTTATTTGCTACTCTTTTCTGCTTCTTTACTTGTGCTATAATATTGCCTGAAACTCAAGAAGAAATTTGTCCCCATGGTATGGTCTGAAAGACTGATTATTTTTGCACACTTTTATATACAACACCATGGTGAAAACATGAAGATTCTTTGATTTCATATTAAGAGAAATAAAAGGGATCCTCATGATCCACTCTGTTATAAAGGTTAAATAAGAAGCATAGATGTAAATGTGTTAGCTCAATAAATAAAAAACCTTGGAAAAGTGGTAGTATCTTTTGAAAACAACTCTTCCAACAGACATCAAAACCACTTAAAGTCATACTGCAATGTTCATCTAGTCTGTAATTACTTCACTGTTCTGAAGTATTTCTGAAGAATTTCTTAAGTCATCACCATGAAAACTCTACATAGAATAGTTACAATAATTAATCTGTGCATGACGGCATAACAATACTGAGGGTATGTATCAGCATTTCACATTGCTTTACTGTGCACCATAAAATAAAATAATTTCTATTTCAGTTACAAAATACTGGTAAGTTTCTAAGGCTCAGCAAAATCGTACACTAACTTTACAGATTTCAGGGGCTGGGAGAAGGACATAAGGGAAAAGAACAAGTAAAAGAAGAGCATCAGAAAAAGTGATGGGTGTTTAAAAACTGTTTTTTAAAACTTTAAAGACAATTAACCCATGAATGGGTAAGAATATAATACAGTATTTGATTTTTTTCCCTGCAATTTGCAATTGTTAGCAAATATCTCATGAAAACAGTGTTCATCTATTGAATTACTAATGTATCAGTATAACCAAACCAGACCATCCAAAGGTCTGCTGCAGTAATGAAGCTGTAAGTGCATTTATTAGAATCAGGGCCTCTCATATTAGTCATGCAGAAAGTGGACAAGTAGTTAGTTTAACAGGTATTTTTTAGAGGTCAATTAATTTTGCAAATATTACTAATGTTCTGACTCAGTTAAATTCCTGTTCACTACAATGCTTTGTCTTCTTAGCAACACAGCCACTGCAAAAGAGCAAATTATATTGTAGTTCTATATTTTAAATCACCTAAAGCTACTACAATATAAGACCTGAATACAGTAAGTATATGAGCAAGGATATGATGCAGAGTCAAAGCAGGTTCCGTGTTCTCGTAGGAAGGGCAAAAATGCATCCAATAATCTTCTTTAACAAATGAGTAATATACTATTGTTTTGACTACAACACTACTAGTTCTTACATTTCTCATAAAAATGTTTGTAAGGCATACAGCTCATTATTAGTTGTGTTTAAAGAAATTGTGTCAAAAGGATCCCAGTCCCAACTGATCCATCAGCATTCAGATCTCCTGGAGCACAGTTCTGTTTGTGTTTCCTCAGGAGGTGGGAGTCAAATAGTTCATAACGTGACTTGGTTTTGGGTTGTGCTACTGCTGATTCTTTCAAAGTAACAGCTCCAGGTGTCACCTTCAGGCTAGTAGCTGATCAAGTCTTCTCTCTAGCGGCCCTCAAAGGAACCTTGCCTCCAGACATTCATTTGAGGTTGCTCAGTGTCATTAAACTGTTGCTTTTTTAACCCAAGTCACAGCTGCTCACCTACAACTCAGTAACACATGGCAGGAGGATTCTCAGGACTGTGTACCTACTCAGTTTCCTTTTCTTACCTCCATGGAGATGCAGTTGCCCACACGGCAAGAGTCAGAGAGTCCGTATGTTAAACTTGTTATGCTGGGCTTCATCTCCTTCTTGGAGATAGGCTGGACAGAGGAGACATGCCTAAGGCAAAGCCCACAACCTCTTAGATCCTTCAAGTTCACTGACTTCTGCAACATTGGCTGACCTCAGTTACTTCCAAAGAGAGGGGGAGAATTGGGCAAATATTGCAAAAATCTTCTTCCCCCTCCAAATTTATGGAAAAGACAAATCTGGCAGAGAGCAGCGGGCTCCCAGGTTCCAGTGCCTTATTTTAAATGATCAGAGTGCTCTGAAAGACTAGGGAGGAGTCAGAGTGAAAATTTTACATGTACTCAGCAGCCTTGCAACCTCCCTGAGACGTGGCAGAATATAAACTACACTCTGCATTGCAGGGGAGGGACAGGAGGTCAGGCTTGGAGTGCTGGAAAAGATTTGGCATAACAATAATGGAAAAGCAAGGCTGAAAAACAAAAGCTCTCAGCTAAACAAAACAGGTAACAGCTCAGATACAATGCTCACCTCCTAATCACAGGAGATTCAGAGGACAGTATTACCAAAGGTAAAATATTTCTTGATAGACTGCTCCTCTGAAAACTATAAATCTGCAGAATGTCATGTTCCCTTTGTGAGAGCAACCTTAGTTATCAGTGTCACCTTGAAAAACTTTATACACAAATAGATGACTTTGCATATTCTCATGCTAGTAGAAGCATTTTCCTCTAATTAAAATTAGCACTGATGATTTGCTAAAATAATCCTGAGTTATGAAATCCAAATAATGTATAAAACATATCACTTTAAGAGCACCCTGAGTAGCAAACAATCTAAGAGATCCTGTAACTTTTCTCCTGAGAGGAGTAAGTAATGAGACAATTTATTTTTCTCATATTGCACATTAGATCCACCAAACAGCAGGTGAGCTCTGAACACCACCACAGCACATTCTTTTAGTACACAGAGCTTATGCTGCAAAATCTGTAAATTTGGACCAGAAGCATTTTTATCTTTCTTAAGCTTGCAGAGAACTTCTCAGAAGAAAAGGTTACAGCCTGTACCTTGAATAAAATGCAAGAACAGCCATAAAACAGCAGGGTCACTCACTGATTAATTAATTGACTAAGCTTCCTCTGTTAGAAAGATTAGTTCATCTCTGTTTGTGTTCCCCAAAGGGCTAAGTGTGTAAAACTGAAATGCAACCATGAATGAATGAGGCCCCTAGGATAGTCATGCTTGATTGTGGACCTTGACAGTTCAAAAGCAAATAATTTTCTTATATACCATAGAACAGTTAAGGTTGCCAGGATTCTCTAGTGACAGCCTACTGTAACCCCTCTGCTCAGTGTAGGTTCAGCTCAGTGTTCTCTTATACTCAGATGGAATTTCCTGTATTTCAGTTTGTGCTCATGAACTCTTGTCCTGACACTGGGCTCTGTCCTCTTTACACCACCCATCAGGCATTTAAACAATGTATAAGATCTCACTGAGCCTCCTCTTCTGGAGGCTGAACAATCCCTGCTCCCTGAGCCTCTCCTCACAGAGGAGATGCTCCAGGCCCATAATTATTCTTAGGGCCCCTTACTGAACTTTCTCCAGTATGTCTGTGTCTCTCCTGTACTGGTGAGCCCCAGAACTGGACTTGGTGCTCGTGTGGCCTCACCAGTGCTGAGTTGAGGGGCATGATCACCTTCACTGACCTGCTGCTAACACTTCTGACAGCCCAGGCCCACTTTGCTGCTGGGGCATGCTGCTGACTGCAGGACTTCTTTAGATTTGTCTTGACAATGAAGTGATGGCAATGTAGTGGGTACAGCAAATGCAAGACCACACTGTTTAAGCCCTTACCCAACTCTGGCCACTAACACAAAGCCTGTGTAACCTGACCCCTAAACTTTACCCCAGCACCCTTCACTAAACCCTAACCCCAAGCTCTAGCACAAAGGCCAAAAACCAAACCTGAAACCCTTTGTCTTATCCCTACCCCACATTCTTGTTCTGATGGCAGCCCTAAACTGCTGTCCCTAACCCTAATCCTAGCCCTCACTGTGACTCCCACCTCCAACTACACCCCAACTGCTTACCAAAAAGTCTTCATGGAACTCCAAACCCTGACCCAAAGCCCTTCATTAGCCTCTAAAGGCTAATCCCTCTCCTCGAAAGTCAGGCTCAACTCCCTAGCCCAACGCAGATTCCCAAAGCCTAAGCCCTCCTTCCTGCACATTCAGCCCCTCTTCTGACCCCAGCTCTCGGGTGTCCGTGCCCAGGAGGTGGGAGATGGGCAGAGGTCCAGGAGGACAGAATGCTTCCCCTGGATGCCCGGGGGTCCTCATGCCTCAGCACTTGAATAGGAAGGACCTGGAGCCTGGCATGTGAAGCTCACACAAAGGGTGTGAGAGAGCTGGGCCAGCAAGGAAGGGTTGAATTTGTGGCTGCAAGTGGGCTTTTGGTGTTAGACCATGCTTGTTAAGCCTTTACACTAACTCTGACCACTAACCCCAAGCCTGACTCCTAGCTCCTACCTCTCCCCTACCTCCTACCCCAATCCCAAACTCTAATCCTTGACCCCAATAGCACAAACAACTTCTGAACCTGTAACAAAACCCAAGACCAAGTAAGCTGGTAAAAGTAGAAAATAAGCTGGCACAAATGTTTGTAATTGTCAAAAAAGAAACCAGTTCTTTGGCATGATCTTGCTCTCATAAAGCTGAGCAGGAGCAACGAGGCAAGGCTTCATTTATCACTGTCTCAGGGAAACATTAGTCTTCACTAAGAGAGAAAATTAAAGATTTTAGTCCTGTTAGCCCTGCTTTTCTTGCAGCTCAAGCTGGTTCCCAGCTTGATTTAGCAGAAACACCCAATTAAAATTCCTGCCTATGAATCAAATATGATGCAATGCACTAGCAAGTGGCAATGGTCTTCCCTTTAACAATTACACTAAATACTCCATTTAAATGGCACCATTAAACTAAATGGATCTTAAATATCATAGTGCTACTCCCCAAAAAATCCACTCAGATAAATGAAACTTTTGTGAAAAAAACATGAGGGAAGGAGAATATTAGTATTGGCATATCAGCTTTTGAGTGAGACACAGTTAACAGCAATATTGCAGCCATACATTCATTTAAACATGAGCTCCTTATCTAATAAAAACAGCAATACAAAGCACATTTGCAGTCATGTCAAATCTAGAACAGACAAACCATACTAAAAAGATTCTTTAAAGATCATTAATATAAAGCACTCTCTTACCAATTATGAGATATTCTATTGGGTAGCTCTTGCTTCCAGATTTATCAACACACATATTCTTATCTTTGAAAATGTCTGAAATATATCCTTAGTACATATTTATTTCAAACATTAAAAGTAAATTTACTGAAGAATATCTTGGAACCTGGCCCACTTTTGAGCTACGAAATCCTCTTCTGAAAGCAAATTAAAGTAGATAGATCTGTCATTTATGTTCGAGTTCTCTTTGTCCTGGAATTATTTCTCCTTTCAGAGACTGAGTCTGATAATACTGTCCTTATATTTCATAGAAGTATTTGACTTTATGTAGATACACATGAAAAAATGCTTTTATTAATATCAAGTAAATTTAAAAATTACATGTAGAACCAGAATAACTGGGGTTGGAAAGGACACTGGGAGTTTGTCTAACCTAACCTCCCTGCCCAAAACAAATGCAAAACCAATTCAATGCAAAACCATCATGACAGAACTGCAGATCAATAGAAAACTGTTAAAAAACCCATGTATTATATCTCATATAGTTGACATAATACACTAGATGGCACATGTAGTCCCTCTGCTGCTCTCCTGTCAAAAAGATTATTATTCATAATGGAAGAAACATTTAAATATGATGAATGTGTGTCTACATGTGTGCACATTTGTTTAGTCTCTTCTCCCAAACTTTAACCACAATCTTAACTACATAAAGACCACAATGGACTCCATTCTTTTTGATATGAATATATTCTGGGATATGAAGGCAGCAAGAGTATACAAGAAGAAAGATTTACTAATATAAAGGAGAAAATATGTATTTATTGACAGAAAAGATATGGAAATGAAGACGGAACTGGTGCAAATAGGATGAAAAGATGTTTGGATGGTGCTACTCAGAACAGGTACTAATGGTTCATCATTGAAATATAAGCATTTATCAAAAGAATTCTGTAGAAAATGTACAAATTAATTTCTGTAGACAATCTTCTAACCTGGGTCTATATCCATCCTGTGTCACAGCCAGTTGTATGGATGGTGATAGAGACAAGGACAGAGGCTGAAAAATGTTTGAGGACTGGTTTAGATTTCAGTTATCTTGATTTTGGAAGATGGAATTCATTAAAGTCAAATGGATAATATTATTACACAAAAGCAGGAGATGGTTATCTGCAGAAATATACAATAAAGAACAATTTACTGAGTAACAATTCTGGAGGAAAGGATCAGGAAGCCAGAGAAGATCATAAGATAGGCATGAGTTACAAGATGGGTTGCTGTGACAAAGACAGCTATTCAGGAGTATATTAACAACTACACCTGGCAGAACATACAGATGATACGTTCCTCTGTGCAGAGCTTATGGAGAAATACCAGCAAAGATGAATGGCAGACTTCAGGAAAGACAAGGTCCAACCAGAATGAGTCCAAATGAAAGCAACAAGAGCAGCTAGGAAGACAGACTGAACTGACTGCCATCTCAACTTTAATGATATATTCAGCTACTCCAACTATACCCCTTCAACCCGCAACCAAGGAACAATGCTGTGTTCTTTATGGTAATGTACTGCAGTGGCACCATTCCTACTCAGTGTCTTCATGCACAACATACATGGCAGAGGAGGCTGCTACTGGAGACTGCAGGTGAGCAAGAGATGGCAGAAAAAGCAGAGTCCCTGGACATATGGCCCCATTGCATATTTAGGATGAGGTCTTCATATGATCTACTTAAAAAACTGGAACAAAGAAAATCGCAAGTCAAGGGTCCAAAATGGGAAGAAAGAACTGGTTCATATGGTAAATTTTATCGTTTCTGAATTTATGCTTGCAAGCTGCTCTTACTGGCCTTGAAATAAAATGGTTCACCTTATATGTGAGGTCCATCTCAGTTTCCCATTTTTCATTCACTGAGCTAACTTCATATTTATAAATGGTCACTTAGGACTGAGAAACAGTTTCCTTCAATGAGATAGTCTGGATTCCAAGGAAGGGACTTGGTTTTGGGGTCACAGTACACCAACCACAGCTCCACTGATTTCAGGGATGTTAATCCATGATGCCGTGACATTACTGAGGGGCTGAGAAACATTTCACTTTTCTCTTTGACCAAAAGTGGAAGTGCTGTCTTTGCATACTTTGAAAGAGATTTCTTGCTGTAGTCCATCTAGAATATACCCTGTGGTATAAAAATACTAACTCCAGTCGATCTGGAGCTGAATACACCACCATGGCTGTTAAATACACATCTTGCTGTGGCTGCAACAGCGTGTCTGTGGTTTTCCTTCTCATCCTTGAGTGCCGAAGGGCTTATAGGAATGGCTTTAGGAACAACATTAACATCATTGGGTTAATACTTAGGATTGTTGAACCTGTTCACTCAAAGTACTGTATCCATTCCACTGTCAAACTTGGAAGCTGCGATAAGCTGTGTGCTTTTGAAACTGGTTGGTGAGAATTGGGAGATTTTGATGGTGACTGTGACTTATGTTGAACTTCATTTGTCAAGAGATTGTGTTTGGGTTTAGGACTTCCAAACTTGTGCTCAAAGGGCCTTGCAGCACTAGGTAAGGTTTTATTGTAAAGCAGTTGTAAGAAAGAGTGAGTGTTTTCTGAATCTGCTAGTTCCTTTAACAGGGCCTTTGTCAGGGAAGCTTTTCTGAGGGTAAAAAGTGGACTGCACAGTGTCCTCTCTAGAGGATCTGAAAATTGCTGGCTTATTCTGAGGTGGAGGAGTGTAAGGCACAGAGTTAACTTCAGAAAGTGGAGGCTTGTGACATGCTTGGAGAGACAGGACAGGACTATCAATTGACTGAGGTTGTGTATGCTGTATTTTGAACGAGTAGGAGGTGGAGCTGTAACTTGACGGATTTGCTCACAGCGCTTTTTACTGACAGGCCTATCAATTGATTCAGCATCAGTAGGTTTCTCTATAGAATAACTGGTGAATTTCAGCTGATTTTGCAAATGAATTGGTTTAGTGGGCTCAGAATGATGGCTGGAAGGAACCTGCACACAGAGCTTATTTTCAAAATTCCTGCAGTCAAAATATGACTGCAAAATAGCTGCTTTTGATAATACTCTGCATCTTCTTCAGAATCATAATGGCTTGAGACCTTTGCTTGAAGTCTGTGGTTCAGGGCCTGTAAATATACGCCTTAGATGAAGTACCCTTTTAGCTTGTGAATGAGTGCAATACTTGTTGGATGATAATATGATCTTGCAAAAGAAATGAACTGCATAACTTCCTGGTATTTGGAAGAAAGGGAAAAAAGAGATCCAAGGGAAAAACCTAGATGAAAGATGGCAGATTCACCATATGAGTCCTCAGATCCAGGTCTCTGAATTAACTGCACAATTCCTTGAGTATATCTGACCATCATCTTTCTTTTCTTGGTTGTTGTTCGCTGCCTTTCTTTCAGAATCGGGTGAAGCAGAAAGGTGAGACATCTTATCTTCCTCCACTCCTCTTCATAATCCAGGGAATATTCTTTCTCTTTGTTCACAGCCTTCAGGTGACTTTGCTTCAGGGTCAGTTGCTGCCAAGGCCAGATGGCCAAGTGCCTACTCTGACTCCCCCATCCTGCAAGATGCACACACTGATGGGCCAATACTCAAAAGCACTGCTCTTCCCAGCAAGATTAGTGTGCGAGCGGCTCACCTTGGACACTTTCCCCTGGGTTCCTGCTGCAATCTAATCTAGATGGTGCCCCAGGACTGGTTAAAAAGCCCACGCCATCCTAACTTTCAAATTAGTACCACTGCTTCTGAAAGTACTTCCATCAGTTTTGTAATAACTATGTGCTTTTTAGAATGCCTTTTAGTGGGTGATGTCTAGACATTTTCTGCATACTAATTGTCTCTCACAATGACAAAGCCATGTGTGATTATTCATTCACAGTTACAGAAACCAAGGCAAGATAGACCAATGTCCAATTCAAAAAGCCACCTAAGACTTAGTGTTCTTCTCCTCAGGAATGACTGAAGCAAATGAAGCTTCCAGCTTCAAGACAAGGTTTTTCAGTATTTCCTTTGTAAATAATTTCATTCTCTTTGTTTACTTTGGTGGCAACTCTACAACTAATCTCTAGCTACAGGGCTCCTAAGTGCAGCTTGTTATTAATATTGTCAGACTAATAGTTACTGATCGTTTAAGTTTTAGGTAGATTTTAGAATAAAATGGGGAAGGAAAGAGACAACATTTAATTTTCATTAGAATGTGGGAAGGGTTACAATGAAGCTAATCTCTGACTCTTAATCGATTTTTGTATTGTTTGAAGATTGAACTAGAGGTGCAGTTCTTTTCTCTCTCTTTTAGTAACTTTGCCTCAGCTTTGAAGTTTCTATAAGCTGAGCACAGCTTATCAGAAAAGTCCTAGTGAATGAAAGATGCTTGAACAGGGCTACAACTGAACGAGATGAATTTCAGTCTCCCTAGGAACAAGCTGAGCTTTTCAGTATAAGGCATATACATATTCAATCCCAAGGCAGAAGAATGGATTTAACTACAGTGGATAATGCACAAAAATCCATCCTCAGAACACCCCGTCTCAAAGGCTTTGCTTGTGATGTACTCGGTATTTCAGATTTTTAGTGGCTCACAAGAGAGAGGGAGACATGGCCTTTTCTTTGGGGCTTGATTTAGACATTGTGGTACAGAGTTGTACAGCAGAGGATAACACCTTTAGCTGCTGAAGATTTAATACCAATGTAGAGAAATTATACAAGCCAGCTTGCCAGCCTATCTGATACCATTATATTCCAAAGGACCCTGCTTTTGTCGGTGCAAGGAACATAGCTCATCTGTTTTGCTATTCTAATTTTCCAGTAAGACATGAAGAATTCCCAAAACTGGTTATTTTGTTTTGTCTCATTTTGTTTTTGGAGGGAGGGAAGAAGGGGGAGGGAGGGTTTTTAGTAAAGCAACAGTTTACAGTGGTCCAAGGTAGGATTCATAGTGGCTGGATTCTAACAAAACAAAACAACTTTCAGGCTCTGGGCAGACCTCCAGAAAGCAAGTGTGAAAATTTATCATTTTGAGCCTCATAAGCACTACTGGGGCAAGTCAGAGTTTTTCACCTCTCAGGTCAGTTGCTCACCTGACTCATTTGAGTTTGTTGTGTTCAAGGAAATTTGTCTGTAAAAGGAAATAGTAATCTTTTTGCTCCTGCAGCTCATTTTGACAGATTAGTCAGGCAGTGCTGATTCAATGTAGATGTGATGCATTAATGAGGGGCTGAATAGAACCTACAAGCAGGAGGATATTGTGTCACTGATTGCCTCACTGTGAATTACCATGTGTTAGGTTAGGGAACTGTAGTTTCCTAAATATGCTAACTCAATCAGCTGAGAACCTATAATTTTCAGAGTGAAAATATAAATTCCACTACTAAAAAATGAACTGTATTATATATTTAATTTATTTCTATTAAATATACTTAATGGGGTAAGTACAACATTTTCAAAGGATCAAAGTGAATTAATTGGCATCCAACTCTGTTTTTCATAATAAACTATTAATCCTTTAAAACAGACCATTTAATGCCTATGTCATTACTGGAAACAGATATTCAGTTCTTAATTTACCATCAGGAACCTAAGACTTTTACGCAGATGTTATTAACATGGTAAGAACCACTTGTATTTTCGCTTTACTCTCCTATTTAATTAATTGATTTAAAGTAGACTTTACCATTGTTTGGCATTGTATGGTGATTAGTACTTACGCAGCCTACTCACTCTATCTTAATAATGCTGCTTTGTTACTCTGAGTTGAATCCTGCTTCTCAGGAACTTGATGGAAAAATTCCTTCTAGCTCCCATGAGATGATTAAGCTGACAACAACAAGATTTTCTTCTAGTTGTTGCAATTGTACACCACAATCCAGTGTGTGTTTTACATGAAGGGAGTAATTTTCTATATGCACTCCTTAGCACAGCTTCTCTTCCTCTTCGGTGTGGGTTAAAGGCTGGAATAAAACCTACCTAAATACATATGAACACACACTACCACACACATATATAGTGTTGTACTGTGTATATATTAATATAAATAAAGATTAGATTAAAGGCACTCTACATCAATTTAATATGCCGATACTTTTGCAGATGATATTCAGAGGTGAATCTGAAGTATGTTATTTTAAAGGACAGAATAAAAATGCCTTTGTACATAAGAGTGTTCTGATTACATTTCTTACAACCATTTTTTCCATGTGTCTGGAATAATCTAGAATTCATGTTATTGCTACACAATTGAATTATGTATCAGATCATAATCTATTAGTCCACATGTAATTAGTTTGATAATAGGCATCACTGTTGAACACTAGAGAAATTACATTTATTTCCACTGATTTGAAAGTAATCAATTCCAAAGACAAAGTTAAATGTTAGTGCCCACAGTGTGGTTGGGCACTGGAACAGGCTCCCCAGGGAAGTGGTCACAGCACCAAGCCTGACAGAGTTCAAGAAGCGCTTGGACAATGCCCTCAGGCACATGGTGTGACTCCTGGGGACCATCCTGTCCAGGACCAGGAGTTGGACTCAATGATCCTTGCAGGTCTCTTCTACCTCAGGATATTCTATGACATTCCACAGTATTTCCCTTTTAAAATCTGCAAGTACAGTGCCTTACTAAAAATGCAAAAAATTGAGCTACTATTACAATTCCCTCTGGTAAATAAAGCAAACTTCTGTGTTTAAGTGAATTTAGTAACAATTATCCTATTATGGCCCTGATTCCACAATAAGATGGTTATTCCCTGAAGCTTTTACACAGTCACACTGAAACTGTGGTTCAAAATTTGGTGAACCTTGTCCTGAAATACCTTAAGTATCTGCAATGATGTCACTAAGGTTAAAGACTTTTAAATTGAGTTTATCCACTTCTAATTTAGGAATTACAGAGTTTACACTACGCTGCTTGAAATAACAAACATTTACCCTTACTCCATATAGTGTCCTAACTGAGGTTTTGTCCAGATAAGTAGATGATATGGTGGGCAGAAAACTGGCCGGACAAAAGGGCTTCATTGCCAGTATGAAATCCAAAGGGCAGATGGTTACTTAGAGGTGCCCCACAGGTGGTGGTACTGGGGGCAAGACTGTTTCACATCTCCATTAACAGCCTGAAGGACAGGACAGAAAGAAAGACTGGACAATGTGAGGTTGGGAGGAGTAGTCAATACACTGGAGGGCAGGACTGCTATTCAGATGGACAGCTGAACAGCAAACTCAAAGTTCAACAAAGGCAAATGCACTCAAGATTAAATAAGCCCCTGTACCAACACACAGATGGGTGTCAACTGGTTAGAAAGCAAGTTTTTTTAAAAGACTCTGAAACCTAGAAGTAGTGGTAGACAAGCTAAGCACGAGTCCAGAATGTGCCCTTGCAGCGCAGAAGGCCAGTGACCTCCTGGGCTTTATTACATGGAGTCTAGCCAACCCAACAAAGATATGATTCTTCCTCTCACTCAAACAATTCTGCATCTACACTACACCTAGAGTGCCACATGAAGTTTTGTTCTGCCCAGTACAAAAAGGCATTGCAAAATACTGGAACAAGTTCAGTGGAGCACCACAAAGACAGCTGGGGGACTGGAACAACCTTCTGTTACTGGACCAGCTTGACCTCTGGAGGCCCCTTCCAAGCCAAACAGATCCAGTAATACCAAATTTTGTCTTTATTGCACTTGCAGACTGAAGCCTTCCCTACAACCCGAAAAAGTTACTTTATTTTTTAAGTGTATTTTCTAAAGTTACCCAGTGAACTTAATTTTCTAGGCTTACATGGACTCAAAGGAAGTAAACTGGCACAATATCATCTAGTGACCAAAGGCATTTCATAGTACATGTATCCCAGATTGTTAGCAAGTACTTAACAGCTGAGACCACAAAGACATGCAATTTTGAAATACATTGTTGGTTCCTTTCCTGCACATTGATCAAGGTTCATAAACCATCAGCAACAAGGTAGGTTTTATTTCCATTTCTTTTTGTAAGGTAGGGCTCAACAATCTACTGAAAATTCTCAGAACTACCTCTTTAAAGGCGTTTCTCTGGTTATGTTTGCTTAAAATCTTCATTCTGGAATATTGGAGCGATTGTATCTAAAATATTCAATTATCTAGTTCCTTTTTTAAAAGAATAAAGGCCTTCAATTTTAAGTGCTAACAACATGCTGTTTTCTTTTGTCTTAACCTGGTCTTTCAAATTGCACTACTCATATCACATATCTATACAAAAAGCATGGATTTAAGCATTAATGCATCTTAATGCTTTCTTAGGTCAATTCCTGAAGTCCAATCTATCATTATAAATCATCATACATTATACATATATAAAATTGCTAACTCTAGGGGGTAGTCATTGAATCTTTTTCATGTTCACACAACCTCTTGCATAACACAGCCACAAGAGGAAGCAAAAGGAAAATGAAAAACATAGCAACACTGAAGATTGTATCAGTAATAGCAGATTTCAAGTAACTTTATAGAGATGGCATGGAGAGATCAATGGGGCTTTGAAGCTGATTCTAAGGGTTCTCTAGGCTTTCCTTGGGAGGAAAACTACATTTCTTTACTTTTGTTTAATTGAGCCCATCGAGATATTAAGTAGCAGAATCACAGTCTTACCTTATGGAATTATGATAATAAGGCCCCTCAGCAAATTGATTATTCCCCTCACTTATCTCAGATGATGAGAATTTGTTACCCTTTTAATATTTTGTAACTGTGTATTACAAAACTGCTGCTGTTCAATCCCATCAGTTACAAGCATCAAACAGCAGATTTTGATTTTTTAAAATACTGCTTGTTAAGTAGGGGTGGAAGTGGATTTTTTCTGAGACTTACTTAACCAATAACAAAAATAAGAGGCCATAAATGACTAGAAACCTAAGACACAGCGACAGTGCTTCCAGCCAGTCCCAGACAGTGCCTTTAGAGATGTACTACATGCACGTAAGGGTACAATATTCATCAGGAAACACAAGCATTCATTTGCAAAGGCTGCAGCAAAAGACCATTATTCTGCTTTCTGCAATTAAGAAGATATTTGAAGTTTTACTAGTGTTATCTGAAACAAGGGCCTTTAACACTAACACCCATAAAAAATGATGGAAACAACCAGGGTATGACCTGGTTCTTACAAGCGAAAAAATCCTACATGGAAGCACCTAATGAAGACCAATTATACTGTCAGAAAACAGAAGCCTCTGAAGATGGCATGCAGAAACCAACAAGTGACTGACTGCCTTTTTTATATCTGTCAAAGACTAAATCAACACGTGTACATGGGTATTCTGGCACAGAGTGCATATAACCCAACAAAGAAGTACCATCACCTTCTGCCCATACTGGGCAAGTGCTAAGAACCAGGAATATTGTGTAAGCACCTCATGGTCAGGAATAGAAAGAATAACTAAATTCAATTTAACTGCACTGAGATTTAGCTAAAATGACAGTTGTAAGAACCCAGACATTCACAATCTTTCCTAATCCTGCATTCTTTGAACACTATCTCTCTGGTATCTTCTACCTTTGCTGTTGTCCTAGTTTCAGTCAAGTAGAGAGTTAATTTTTTGCAGTAGCTGTGATGGGGCAGAGCCCAGAGCTGTGTGGGTGTGGCTAAGATATGGTGCTATTACATACTATCACTGTCTTGGGCTTGAGGGAAAAAGAAAGCATGGACATGGACAGTCGGTCCACTGTTTTGTTCAGTGTCCTGGCTGGAGAGCAATTTCTGCCTGTAAGACGTCCTCTTTTTGTATCAAGTCTGTATCTTTTTGCTATCAACTTCGTTGCTGCTACTGTCCATCTTCTTATCTCATTGTGGTTTCCAGTAAATTGTTCTTATCTCAGCTTGGTATGTCTGCTGTTTGTCTCTCACTGCAGGGGATGGGGACAGGGAAGCAGCTCATGATTTTTCGCTTCAGTGGGAACACTAAATTAAGGAATGCCATTTCTAAACCCCGACAGTCACATTTTTATCCAGTGAAAATGAGACTTTCTATGGTGCATTCTTTAATCTAATAGATTATGACAGACATATGTGTTGCATATTTGCAGGTATTTTACTTCTTTACTTAGCCTACAATTAGTCCTCCTGTGCAAGGACATAGCTTAGGTCCCTACAATCAGAATTTTCTACCAGTGTCACCTTTGTGAATGGTGTTTGGGTTTTTTCCTTACCATTTTTCCCTTTTAAGCACTCTAAAACATGAACAAAACAACTTTGGGGACACTAAAGTAGAAGTGGAAGTATCTCTCAAAAGCCATATGTGGTGAGAGGGACATTGTGTATTGCCCACTTCACCTGTCAACATCTAACTCGGGAACTAGGATTGAGTGAGATTTTGCAGGAACAACTGCACTAATTTAGAGAGTGCAAGGATGTAGATGCACAGAGAAAATTACTGTTGATATGACTGAAAGCCATCTATAGTTAGTTTAAATTTAATCAATACATACTCATCCTTTCTTTTCTTACTCCTTTAAATTTTTTCCATTTCTCAGATGCACCTTCAACATCTTTTGAAACTACAGTGCCCCTGACCCATTCTCAGGGTCTTCACATGTGAGAAGAAAATGACATTACTTTCCTTTATCAAATGCTAACTCACCTGCCGTGTTTTACTCTCACACTGACATGTCCTGAATGGGAACCTGAGTTTCTTCAAAGAAAAGTGCTTTTAGTAAAAAATGCCATATATGTCACTTCTATCATTTAAGGTGATTTCTATCACTTAAGGTGATAAGTATTACAGGGGAAAACACTATTTTGAATCTTACAGAGAATAAATATAGCTTGCTGTTTCATCAACTGAAGTTGATACAGAAGAGGCTGGAAACATGTTTTGATACACTTATCTGTTACTGTAAGGATGTCATAAAACTTGGATTTTCAAAACTGTTTTTCCATTCTCATGAATTTAAAAGTGCTTTTAAAATTACTTTGGCAGTTTCTGAAATTTGCATTTCTACCTTTGTATATTTCATGTGACTAAATTATACACACTTTTTAGATCAGAACTCCAAATTTTCGAAAGGTAAGTGGCACTTCTCAGCACGAACATACTGAGAAACAGAGATGAAAATTAATATTAAATTGTTTGAAATGTCAATCTTATGAGTGAGAAAAGCAGATACAGTTACAGTTTAATTGCTTGCTACCTTGTGCAGGAGAACAGAAACGAACAGAAATTGTTTATCTCAAACAAAATGTAAGGTGCAGGTCAGGGCACCTTCTTACGTGTGAAAAGCACATCAGTGAAGTGGAAAGGCACATCTCTCATCTGTTTTTGGAGGTGGTGGTGTTTTTGGCAGTCACAATTAATCTAGGCTTTCCTGGGCCCCCTCTACCAGATTTTGCAACTTTTATGACTTGTACTCAGAATTCAATCTTAGGTAATACTGAATGTGAAGACAAAATGATAAAACCTATAATAAAGACTTTGAGGTTTACAAACCTTAAAGCACTATATGGCATCATTTAACATGACCATCCTCATCTAGAGTAGCTGTCATGGTGCAATAGTGAAGATGATTCTCCTGATTACAGCACTTAAAATAGAAATACAGGCATTTCCCCACAGTTTATTCTACTAGAAGGAATAGTTGACCTATGGCTAGGTTGTGGTTACAATTTGTGAAGCATCTTGACCTTACTGTGACAGAGATGAAATGACTCTTTGACTTGGCATTACAAGGAAAAACAGATCTGTGAAAGTAGTATCCCTCATTATCCTAGATTTGAACCTGCATGCAGTTATTTCTGCTGGGTGACAATGAAAAATTGTAGTGCTTTTTCACTAATTGCCCTTGCCAAGTCTACTGACCTGATTAAAGGGGAGCAGGACAGTGCTTAGGCTGTATTACCAGAACAACTTCTGATGGGATACTAGTTCCCTATCTTTAGTTACACAAAAGTTGGTCACTGAGTCTCTGGCTACTTCTCTAGGTTCTCACAAAGGACCCATTAGACTGCAAGATCAAACACATTACGTGACAGAGATAAGTGGGATGAAGACCTAGAGGTGCTATTTTCTCTCTACTGTTCAGAAGCCCAGCTGACTACTTGAAACATGATTTTTTTTCAGGTATTTCATGGAAGAGAAAGATCCCTCCAAATCCAGGTGTACTCAGGCAATAGGAAAGTTCAGATATAGAAGAGTTAATCTAATTCTGAAAGCACTTGATCTTGAATTTGATATTAAAAATAAGAATTCAGTTTTACCTATGCTAGTTTTCCTCCTAAATCTCTTCACATGAGACTGTTACTTAATAAGAAATGAATGGGGTTGAAAACCTTTCCTAACCTCTGTAACTACCAGGTCTGCTTGTCAGAAATACATTTGAGGAAACATAGAGCAAGAAGCAACATGCAAGTGTCTAAGGCACATGAAAAGTCAACATTGACATAAGGCTTTTACACTGCAATGGAAAAAGTACTTAACATTTAAATATTTATCAGGTTAAATTCTCAGCTAACTTATTTATACAGCACTAGAAACCAGGGAGTCCAGATGTTGCCATACAGGTGGTATAAAACATCATAGTTTAATTACTCCTTTACTAACTTAACTATCATCTTTCTCTTCATTGATACAGAATAAGGAGCACCAGTTATTAATGCATGACAATACGTTTAATTTTGTAAATCAACTTGCTCAACCTGTTGATGACAGCCTGTTCTCATTCAGGTATCTGTTTATTGTTTTGCACAGCTCAACTATCAAACACAAAAAATGAAGTGCAATAAAAACTGACACAAATTAAACAAATTGCAGGATATATTATGTCTTCACCTTCTTCTGAACAAATGTCTGATTAGTTCTTTCTGGCATCTTCTGCATTGCGAATTTATGTCAATTTAACATTCCAGTGACTAAGATACTTTACATGTCAATTAAAAATTCAATTAAAAAATTCAGTGTCTCCCACTGTCAGCAGATACATGTGTGAGAAATTCAGAAATGCTCACATCTAAAAATAAGAGAAACCTGCATGTAGGTACTCTTAAGTGGGATGAAAGCTGCATGTCTGATTTAATCATCTCCCAACACATCCTCTTATTCCTTATCAATGTACATTACTAGGACTTAGCTGTTCTTAGTTGTTCTTGTAACTACAAAACTGGGAACTCTTTTCACTTGGATTTATTACTAATCCTGAAACAAAATGCAACCATGTTCTAAGATAGGAGGACCCCATGTAGCTGTTTATACACCAGAAAAGTCACATTCTGCTCTGAGAATGCAAATACTTGATTCTGATACATCTTCAGCCTCAAAGCTGAAAAGCAATCTTTCCAAACGTTGATATCACACTTTGAAATAATATACCTGACCTTTCTTTGAGGCCAAAGCTGGGCAAAATGACCGTGTGAGGTTCCTTCCAACAAGAATTATTCTGCAAATCTAATAATTCATTAGAGTTGTGAACTCCTGATACATCATTCAGTCAAACTTTCTCAAGTTTAGCAATAAAACTTTGAAATACCAGGCACTCAAACAGACTCTCATTGCTATGAGATCACAAGACATACACTGACAATTTACACACTTCTTAGATGTTTTTCATCACTAAACAATGGTGATATGGTTATACAGGGTAGCTTCCATTTTATCACATTTTAGACAAAATAAGTCACTTTCTGTGAGTCTCTCAGTCACCTATAAGGGTGTCCCTTACAGGTATCTTATCTTAGACAATGAACTTTTAGACACCTAGCAGAAGTAAGCAGTTTCCAGCATCCATTAAGTAATAATTTAATTGATGTGCTATTGTTGAATTTTGTATGCATAACTGCATTACTGACAGATGAATAGTGAAAAGAGGATAATTCAGTACTGACACGCAGTCAGTTATTTAAACAGTTATTTAAAAATGACCCCTGCTACAGGCCCTGTTTCGAGACCTAATTCAAAACCTTGTGAAGGCAGAAGAAATTGTACCACTAAATTTACTTATCTGAATCAAGCTTTTACAATGATAGCCACAACAAGGATGTTTTAATTATTACAACACTTCAACTTATCCCATCAAACTCCATAGAATCTAGAGCCCTGAACAGACACCTAGATTCTCTGAACATTTTAAGGCATTTATATGCAAGGACTTGTTTTGTACACAGTACAAGAAGTCAACAAAAACCTTTAGGTGGACCTGTCCCCCTTTTTTCCAAACTTGAGTAATTATAATACTACCAGGCACTTCCTATTAAAAAAGGAAAAAAAAAAATCTTTAATTTAACTTCCAAAATGCAGACCAAGAGGCCAAGAAAGAATAGTGCCTTTCAATTACTAGTACAATATTCCTCTTAATCAACACTGACCCAGAATGGCATTAGAAACCACTGTCAGGATAAAATGAAAGTGACAGAAAGACTTGAAGCACAAAACTGTGCATTGAAGTTTTATACATTTTACCTCCAGCTCTGCTTTATCTCCATAGCCCGTACCCTGAGGACATACCACTGAACAGTACTAATACAAATTCCAAATTTTCCTTCAAGAGGACAAATCCTATATTGTATATTCTGCAGTACATGAATAGTGACAAATTACTCATCTGGGGCAGCTTGAAAAATCAGCTTAACTCGTTTGAAAGACCACCTATTGCACTTTAAAATGCCACAGTAACTGCAATTTGAAATAAAAGGTAAATGCTGTGCATACACAAGAACAAGGAAAATGTAAATTTTGGGGACAGTCATCCTTTAAAAATTTCAAACAGGGATAGTCTGTACCTTCTTGTTTAAGTAGAATAACAAATCATATAATTTCCAATAAACTGTACAATGCATAATCTCTTTTGTTAAAGAGGTAGTGGATAGCAGCAGAGAGGAAAATGCTGTCTGTCTTTCAGATAAAAGAAAGATGAAGCTGGCTTGTTTCCCAGGACTGAACGGGGAATCCTGGTTTGGAAAGCCTTCTCACATGCAGAGTGGGCAGAGGGAATAGCAAGAAGGGAGGCTGCTGCATTAGTGCTGGCTGGGAGACTCCTAAGGACACAAGTCTACAGTGCAGGCTCAGATAACCTACAGAAAGTTCCCTAAAGGTCTAGAGGGCTGCGTAGAAGGTGTTTGAACCAGAAAGCCACTGAAGGTTGCTGGGGCAGATGGCAAGGAAACAATTCATCCTGCTAGGATGCTGTTTACAGGAGATGGGTTTACTTTCAAGCTTTTCTGCCCCATCCAACTGATCCAAGTTTCCTCTAATTAAAGGAACTATACTGAGTTAGCAATTTCTGATACCATTCCAACAAAATGTGGCTTTAGAGAATGGAAGTTTGCAGGTGCACTCACTGTAGGGAGGGCAGTGGGACAGCTTTGGCGTGAGGCGCTGGCCTGACCCGCACTGCCAGAAGCAAGAGGTCTGCAGGTAATCCTCAAGTTAAAAACTGCATTCCCAGCAGAAAGAGAATAATGTCATATCCTCAAACTAAGGCACCAGTATAGCCCTGAGGAACACAGAAGGGTGGGTTTGTTATTCTACTTTCCTTTACTCACCTTTTTTTTGAGAGAAAGGGACAGATGAAGAAGAGGGAAAGAACATGGGGATGACATAACTGCACAGAGGTCATAGCTTTTAGAGGACCTGTGGGATAAAAGTGATTTTCTTCTGCCTAAGTGAACAGTCAAAAGCAAATAAAAGTGATTTTTGTCAACTCAGTGGCATTTACTGGGGCTGGGGGGAGACCCTAATGGACCCATGGAGAAGTTTAGCAGACACAGAACCTGCTTCAAGGAAGGAAAAGCAGCCTTGCAAAATGCTAAGCACATGAATAGAAGTGAAAAATGTAGTACCAGAGGGACACAGGGGTGCTGCGCAGCCTAGATCACTGAAACCAAGGAAGAATAAAACAGGCAATATCAGAAGGGGATCTTTCCCTCAGCTGGGAGAGAGAAAAGGCTGAGAAACCTTTCCCTTGGCTGCTCTCTTGGGAAAGACTGTGTACTGTTTTGTGCACACAAGGGTCCTGGAAGTCAAGTGAAAACGAATGTGGTCTAACCTGTGACCAGGAATGCACCTGGGCAGTGTGTTCAAGGAGAGAAAACTGGGTGTTGCATTATCTATTCCAGTACTAGGTAGGCCAGATTTACCATGTTTTTGAGTGCAGTTTAATTTTGGGAAGGAGAAGGATGAATGTGTCTGCTGTCTCGGCCAAGGGACACATGGCACATTGCAATGAAAGCAATGAAAGAGAAAAAAGAAGGTCCTTTTAAAGACATGTAGTATGCCTGAAATGAAACCCAGGAAGAAGGCCTCACTATAAATAAAGAAAATGTTGCTATGGGGATGGCTCAGATAAATTATAAAAGAAGCCTCGCATCAACCTTTAGCAATATAACAACACAGTTGATAGATCTGTGTGAAAAACAAAACAGATGGGTCAATTCAATGAAGTCTAGTATGAAACTTCTGGCCATTGAGAAAAGGGACTTTTTGTTTGTTTTGTAGCACAGTACAGGTAAGTCTGGATTTTAGCAAGCTTTCTAATATATTTTCCAGGTACCTCAATACTGATTTATGGGCTGCTTGGCAGCAGCAGAATTAAATATATCATTCTCTGGCACATTTCGGTAAAAAAATGTCAGCTGGGAAAGGAATGACTGCACCACTGAAAAGAAAGCTTTATAAAGGCATTAAAAAGCCCCCAACCAACTCAATTCTAACTGTGTAACTTTACTATATATACAGCTGGAAAATTTTCCTTTAAAAAAGATTATCTTATGGGGAAAATTCCAGCTTGTGAGGCAGAGTGTGTCACCACAAGAACCTGATCCACTAACAAAAATCAGAAAGAGAAAAGATAAATAGCATGTTGATTTTGCCTAGGCAGAAGGATGCTTGAGGAACTACCCTGATAAAACACAAGCTCCTTTTGAGGCTTCCTTTGCATAACAATAGCTAATGCATCCTCCAATACATATAAAATACATGGAAGTGCAATATCACAAAAACGGATGGACTACAACATCAGTTGAAATCCTTGACCACTGCTGATGTTCAGCATTTCTAAAAATCAGCTCTAGGCCCTATTTGCTAAAAAATACTAGAGAACAAGAGCAGTAATGACCACTATTACTGTTTCTTTGAAGTTCAGTGATGAAAGCCAAAGAAACGAACATACAAAAATCACAGCTGAAATGGTTCAAGAATGATAATCATTAACTCCCCTGTCATACTGGCATGTTTGGACTGTTTTTAAGCTGCAGCAGATTACTATTGCAATTATGAAGTACAATTTCTCAGAATAAACGTAGTAATAACATAAAGCAGAGCAGCACTCTACAGCTATTATTAGCTGGCTATGTAAATAAATATATTAGGTTATTATATCCAACAGACTGTTCTCACATTTTTTAAATTTATCTTTGCTTTTATGATGTGTTAAGAATTTAATAAAATACTAAAATGTTGAGGTTGTGCAAATTTACTATCCATAATTTTACCAGTATTTTGAACGGCACATCAGATTAAGACAGCTCAATTTTAAATGTATAGTGTTACATTTCTAAATGAAATTTGCAGATCTGGGAATATTAGTACAATGAGACACTCTTACCAATATGAGAGGAGTGATTGCCTTGTTTTAACAACTTGCAGAGCACTGCTGTAATGAAGCATTACCCTAAGATAGCACTGGATGCAAATAATAGACATTATGATCATAGTATCTATTTATATAATTCTGTAATTAAAAGCAGGGAAGAAATATGCTGTAATGATAACAAATCAACAAGTTAGGAAAAATTAACAGAAGATATGCTCTTGATGTACAGAAGTAGAAATAATTTGGTTATGATTGTTGAAATAGGTTAAAAATCAAGAAAGTGATTATTTTCCAAAGACAGAACATGAAAATAAAAGCTCAGTGACCCACAGTGTTTGGATGAATTTCAGCTAAAAAAACCCACCCAACGCCTGAACAAAATAAAACATGTCCAAACCCCCAGATGTGTGCTTACCGTACGATCAGAATTCAGGGGCAATAATGATTTACACAAACTATTGTCCTTTTCCTTAACAGCGTATTTGTGAAACAAGGGTCTCCCAGTTCTCTTGCTGGAGCTACTAATCTGCCCAGTAAATTCCTGTAACCTTAAAGTTTTTACGACTTGTTACTTCATGACTCCAAAGCTACTTGCAATAGGTAATCTGAGGATCAGGAGGGGGTGCTCTGCTTAGATCCTTGATCTGGAAGATGCAAGTGCTACTGCCAGCCTAAGAATGAAATGCTAAAGCAGAACAAAGCCACTGCTTTTCTTACAGAGATTACAGCATGAGAGATCAAGAAACACTGCATGATGTTTAATTAATTTAACAATTCCTTGATATACACTAGCAAGCTGTCACATAAAATCTGATTATGACACACTAGAGAAAGAATTAAAGAAATCGTTCAAGAAATGTGAAAATAATTTTCATTGTGCTCGTTCTGCTGCGAACAAAAAAAAAAAAAAAAAAAAAAAA
>VZSE01011625.1:631968-831373 GCA_013398275.1 Promerops cafer | reverse complement strand
AAAAAAAAAAAAAAAAAAAAAAAAAAATCCCCAAAGCCCCAGTATATATAGACTGTTTGGAAAGAACATACCTATTAACTCTTTATTTCTGACATCTAAGGCCATGTTTCGTAAAGCTGTAGCAACTGCACACACCACCCGGTCATTGTCTATCCGGAGCAGTTCCACCAGTATCGGCAGGCCTTTCTCTTTGCGGACGGCAGCGCGGATGTACACTGACCACTGCAAAGACACGGGGCAGAGAGAGCGGGAACAAAGTGAGGAATCCACCACAGACAGGGAGGCATCTGAGCTTACAACAGAATTAAGGGCTAACAGAAGCACTTGGATGCAAAACTCAAAAGAGTGGAAATAACTGATGATGCTAGGCAACCACTTGATTTGGCAATCAGCACTCATTTTTTTTATGGTGACAGAGAAATTAAATGATGAATTGACTTCACTCCCAGCACACCTGGTAACATTTTCACAGCCCAGTTCTGCAGATGACTTACTTTTCACCAGTGTTTTGTATGCAACATCTAACGATGCTTGTTTACTGCTAAACCATCAACATTTATTTTACAAAATATGCATTACAAAGCAAGTTCAAGAGGTCTGAGTATTCTTTGTTGTTACCATAAGAATTATTCAGTCTACAAACATGAAAACACTATTATCATTTCTCTTGTGATTGTTAACTTGTTCAGAAGAAAATCTGAGGATAACTACATGCCTGGTTTTGGCTGCTGCAGTGATCCTAACTGGAATACTATTGTACACTGAAGTGTTAGCAATTCCCTCAAGAGCTGACCTGAGGGCAGTGTGCGCCTGTGCTGTGCCTGGCTGCAGGTATCCTGTGGCTGCAGGATAAACCCAGTGGCTGATTCTATCACAGAAGCCTGTAGGCATCTCCCACTTGACAGCTGGTCATGACACCACTGGCACAGCCTTGTCTTTGTATCAAAGCAAGCAGTATGTTCTCATGTAAACATCCTTTTTATTTGACAGTAGAAATGATGAATAGAGTTGTTTACTTCTAAGAAACCCTTTAGGAGCTCTAAAGATTTTCATGCCAATGAACAAAGGATCTGTGCAGTGTGCTGTGAGTAGGAGCTCCATCCAGAGCTGCATAACTTGGGGTTCCCAGCACATGAAGGGGTGAAAGGTCAGCTATACTACCCTGTTTTCCATTCCACTGTTATCTCCAGCAATTGCAAAACATGTAAACAAGACAGCAGCTGTGACCTTGTGGGTTTAAAGTATATGTGTACTGCCAAAGTTAAGATGTTGGGACATCTGAGGATGTACAGGTCTCCTCAGCATAGCTCACTTCAAAACAAGCCATCTATAGGCACACATTCCTTTCACTTCATGATCTCTTCTCTGGAATGTTCATGAAGTTCACATTCATGCTTCCTGTACTGACAGCTGAAAGGAAATCACTGAAGCAGAACATCTCCTTCCTTTCAGCGCTGTGGCATGGACGCTTATCTTGCCATTGTACCTGGAAGGGGAAGACAGGTTCTGGAAGGCCTTTGCTTTTGAAATATTTCAAAGATATCAGAAACTAGGGATGATATGGATTTTCTGATCTAGATGGCTCTTCTCTTTTGTCAAAGACATCCCACTATAAAGAATAATTACATTGCAATAGCATTACTCCATAGCCAAGCAGAGTAAAAACAAGAAAAGGTTAGTGCATTTACTGTCAGCAGACCATGCTTAACCCCTGCATACAGCCCCTACTTACCACAGCTGAAGAGCTCACTTTAAAAGCATCTGCTTACATAAGATACATGCCCTGAATAGCAGAAACCAGAATATATATTTATGATAAAAAACAGTAGATATGGAGATGGACAAGAACTACAGTGCTGCAATGTCTGTAGTTCAAATTCATTCCTGCTGATACAATCCAGGGGAAACTGGGAAAAAGGAAAACAAACCAGCATTTAAAGAGTATTTTTTTATTAATTCTCCTCTGTAGTTAACTATGCATAACAAAAGCCAGTTGGCCGGACTTTGCTGTAGATAAAAGTAATAATGGTTATGATAAGCTTTCTAGTCAGGTAAGTTGGACAAGGGGTTCTCAGCATCCCTGAGTATAATTAATAATGTGTCTAAAACATAAATGTGCTGGCATTTTGTGCAGCAAAGCAAATAGCTTAGGGGAGATAAGTGATAGCAGGACTCTTCGTTGATCTTATTCTATGCTCTCTCCTCCAGTCTCTTCTCTAGAACCAGTGTATAGGATGATCATCAGATAAAAAACTAAAACAGATCTTAAGGATCAACAAGTTTAACAGGAAGTATTTTCTGAAAAATAGTTTCTTTCCTATACCTTGATTTTAATGGGATATTCAATATAAAGGATGCTATGGAAACACCACATGGATATTTCTAACCTTCCAGTTTAATAAATATGTATTTACCTGCCAGTTAGATGCATTCTCACCTGCAGCTGGGAAATGAGCAATACCTCCCTGCACTTAAAAAATGCTGTATTTTGTACACCTCTCCCAGGGAAAGCATCTGTTGTGTCTGCTGTGATTACAAGGTGACTGCCAGCATGAGAGTTCAAGGTAGCAGTGAGAATATTTTAAGAAAGAAGTGAGCCTGTCTGGTTGAGGTGAGAGTTCAAGGTAGCTGAGAATATTCTGAAATATGCTGTTGTTCATTGCAGAAGTACATCACAGATGTAGCATCTCCAGAATGGACTACATGGAGAACCAGTGAGGGTGCTTGTTTTGAGAAGAAAAAAGCTTACCTATGTCTATTCAATAGCAAGGAGAACCAAAATTAATCCTTTAGATTATACTATATTTTAAAAACCACCATACTAAAACCTCAGTAAACAGTTTTCCTTTGATTTTGTTTTTAATCATCTACCAAGAGAAAACATAAGCACTTGTTTCATAAAGCCAGGTTTACAACAGACTTCATGGGATGTAGTATTTTCATCATCCATTCCAACCCAAAAGTTTAAGAGGAACAAATTGGGGAATGTTTTGCTTTTAAGACTAGGGAGAGTAGGAGACATTGTAGGAGAAACACTGAAATAACTCAGTATGAAAAAAAGAGAAAATATAAACCTCCTTACTAAATAAATGACATGCAAGCCTTCAGGATCTGTAGTGAACCAATTAATTTGATTACAACAGTAAAAAATAGATCTCCAAAGCTTTCACATGGGAAAGATCCAGATATAATGTTTTAGAGATGAACATATGCACACATACATATAAAACAATGGGAGGAGGACTACAGAAAAGTTATGTACAAAACCTCTCCTCTCCCCTGTCTACTCCTCTCTCTCCCAAGCTGTCTTTTTCCAGAGGATGTCATCCACTTTGGGAAAAGTTCACAGACTCCTCAATGTGTGATTTGCTATCATTTCATCTGCTGTTTCAAGTCATGAACCTTGGGCAGAAGGAGAGAGATGCTTTTAATTGTTTCAGCGGTCTCTGGAGAACTTTCCATGTGGAAAGTGGTATGAACTGTCTGGTTCTCTTTCCTTAAGCTGCCAATTAGGACAAGTCTCTGCAAGCAATTACACTGCGCTGTGCGGATTTCAGGAAAGCTCAAATTGCCATGCCTCAAAAGGCTATTTCATTCTTGCAGGGAATGGAGAAATTGATTCAGTCTTGTGTATACTGATGATCCTTCCCTTTGCCTAAAGCCATCGTGCAGTGCCTGCATTTCCACATTGTGGGTCAATTGCTAATATGAGCTCAGTGAAGTATAAAAGCAACGAGATGAAAAATGATAAAAAAGAAAAGAGACAAAGGGTTTGTTGCCTATCAATAAGTAAATGAGGCACTCTGCTAATACGCTTAATCATCCTCTTACTGCACAAATCAGTGGCAGTGTCAACGACCAAATAGCTGTTCAGTTTGTAAAGCAAAAGCATTCCTGTGGGAACAGCAAACACTTTAGTGGGAACAAGCAGCTAGAAAATAAAATAAAATAAAATCACTGTTGTTGCATCAGGTTGAGGCTAAATTATCAGAGACAAGCACAGTAGCCACAGTTTGTGCATAAATACACTTTACCAATAATGGAATTTGGGGGGCATAACTACTACACATCATTTTGAAGGTACATAGTAGAGCCCTATGTCCACTTTCATTAGTAGTTCCCTTTTTATTTTATCATAGTAATTAGGCAGAAAAATAGAGTAAACCTGCAAATTATTTTTTTGTTTGTCAGTTACCGTTTGCAGAAGTGAATGCCTCTAGAGATTTAAGATTATATTAGGCTGAAACTCAAGAAAAAAGTAATTACTCTAGATAAAACTCACTGATATTTTTCAGAAAAATTGAAAAGCATTTATTCTCTTAACTCCTTTTGGCGTTTCATATGGTTTTCTTTATTTCCCTATGAAGCAGCAACACAGGAGATCAAACTGAACAATGAAGAAATTTCCATCATAAAATGAAAAAGAAAAAAAATACCTAAATAAATTCCCCCCTCAAAATGCAAGAAATACCAACAACTGTATACACTTGACATTTTGAATGGATTCACTTTCCTGCCATTGACACCAGTGCTCCCGAAGCATCTGCAGAATATTTCATCACATACTTCCGCTTTGATTAGAATTTGGGTTGTACTGGTACCTTTCAACACTGTGACCCAAAGACTATTGAGTTACTGAATATTAAAGGGAACTACTGAGACGCAAACTACAACATGAAAGCTAAATCAGGGGAGTAGGCATGACAAACCAAACAAAATTACTCAGCAATCCAGAGTACCAGGAAGATCAGAGAGACTTGAGGTCTGCTAGGAAAGGCTTAGAAAGAGTCCATGCTAACAGTAGTAAAATAGCAGACCAGGAAAGAGAACTGCATGTTGAATAATCAAAGATCAATGAGTAATTAAAGATTAATATTCCTCTCTGTCTGATCAGACTCAATGTAATATACCTATCAGGAAAAAAAGAAAATTTTTTAATATTTGAAAATTACAGATCTACTTTACTCAAACAACTCTACTGGGATCCCTAAAAAGTCACATGACCTGACAGAGAGCAAAGCTCTGAAATTTTGCTTAACTTTCTGCAGTTTCTGAAGAGAGCAGAAAGGGACTTCCCAAGGACCTTCTGCCCCCTGATTGCAGTGTTCTGTTCTCAGAAATGATCCTATCTGGTATACTACCAGCAAGTTCTCTGTATCTTTGTGTTGGGAGAAAAGTATTAACTAGTTACTCTTCTCTTGCTCCACAACCTTAGTCAAGCTTGAAGAGAAAGGAAAAAAAATCCAGTGGGTGAAGATACAAAGTTAAATACATAAACTAGTGAAAAATAAAACAGTGTTAACAGAAGTTAACTTAAACAGGAAGGCAAAATTGATAAGGAACTGCCCTTGCACCTCATCATTCTTAGTTCTGCAGTACAAGTAGGTGTTGTGTTTCAAAAATGATCTGAGAACTGTTACGATCAGTTTTCCAAATATTGTAACTAATATAATTAAAAAAGAAAAGATTTGGGACAAAAGTGACACATGTCACGGGAAGAAAACTGCTTATAGTAAGGGATTACCTTGAACATGAAGCCACTATGAACTATACTGTGCTCCCATTCCACATACAGATGTCCATGGTGATTTCCTCATGATGTCTGTGATAAAAGTGTTTGCAGCAGCAGGTCTTGCTTTTCAAATATTGTCCTGTCCGCTCAGTTTTGTTTTCTGTCCTCTAGAGCCAATACATCTCCCTGTAACAATTGATGCTGCCTCATTTATGAGGTGTTTCTACCCAGGTAAGAATTCCTGACAGAATAAAGCATTGGAGTTCCTGACAGAATAAAGCATTGGTTATTTAAAAAATTGACTTTGTTGATTACGTAGTATGTTATAAGTGGTCTTCTGCATCCTATCACATAAAGATTCATAATACTACTATTTTGGAGAAAATGAAAGTAAGCCTTTTCACTGTAATCCAAACAAATTTTCTCCAGGAACAGCATGGTGAAACTTCAAAGGGTTAATACATAAATAACTAGAATAATCAGAAAAGTCTGGCAGGGAACCCACAATATGTCCTTGCCTGATAAGAGAAGATTGATAACCTAGATGTCTGCTGCTTTAGAAAATAATTACTCATTATCTTCAAGTGTCTGGATGGTAAGGAGCTTGAAACTCTTTCTCATAGTACTCTTTAAAGCAGCTGCACTGACCTTGTGTCTAAATTGGTCCCTTTTATGTTTTCAGTTTCCTTATCTAATAATTTACTTAATGGAGCTCTTGCTCCTATGAGAGTCAGATTTCCCCAGCATGGAATTAAGAAAATAAATGCAGTTGCTTGTCTAAGGAACAAAGACCAAGATAGCATCTAGCCTATCTCAAGAGATCAGGCCAATGACCCATAAACACCATTCACATGGGCATTGTACCTGTACTTTAGGGATCAAAGGCAGGGACATTAAGCAGTCTAACCAAAGAGCCTCCTCATTCTCTGCTGAGTATGATCAAACATGGAACAGAAAGGAGAGGCACTAAAAAGAGCCAGCCAAGGAATGCTACAGTTTCATGAGACTGATACTGACCTCAAGAGAGCAGCACTTGCTCCTCAGGTTAGAGTCAAAGGATAAGAAAGGAGGAGGGTCAGCAGAACTGCTACCCTGGACTTGCAGAGGACTAACTTTGTGCTACATATGAGACTGGTTCACAGAATACCTTGGGAGACAGTACTGAAGGTCAAAGAAGTCCAGGAAGGCTAGACATTCTTCAAGTAGGAAATCTTAAAAGCTTGTTCCAGTTGTTGAGAGGAACAAGTCATTCCTGTATGTTAAAAGATGAGCCAGTGGGGAAGAGCAGCAGCCTGGCTGAACAAAGAGCTTTGCTGGAGCTCAGGAAAAAATAGTTTTTCCCTCCCCTTCGTAAGAAGGGAGCTCAGGAGGACTACATGGATGTTCTGAGGTTTCAGGGAGAAAATCAGAAGGGCCAAAGCCCAGCTAGAAATCAATCTGGCTACTGCTGTAAAAGACAAAAAAAATGCTTCTATAAATACAGCACCAACAAAAAGAAGGCTAAGGAGAATGTCAATCCTTTATTGGATGCAGGGGGAAACACAGTAACAGGGAATGAGGAAAAGGCTGAGGTACCTAATGCTTCTTGCCCTTGGATCATAACAACCCCAGGCAGCACCACAGGCTGGGGGCAGAGTGGCTGGAAGTGGCCCAGCAAAAAAGGACCTAGGAGTGCTTCCTCACAGTGGCTGAACATGATCCAGTTTGTGTCCAGGAAGTTGGCCATCCTGTCATTAAAGCAGATGAGGGAGTTCATAAAGCCTGTAAAGTAACTGAGACAGAAGACTGAGTGTGCAAAAGGGACTAAACAAGGCCCAGAGCAGGTGTGCTATCTGTTCCAATGCAAGCCATTGTGTTGCCAGAAGAAATATAGTAAATCTTGTTTCCTGGTTTTAAAAGATAGGTATTGCCTATATAAGTCATGATAGTATTTTTTTTTTAAAAGGATCATATGAATAAAGAAATTATTTTTAAGGGGTTGACAAAACTATGGAAATGCCACTTGTGGTGACAACACTGTGTTACAAATGCATGTAATAGAAAAGGTAATGGATGAGCAGAGGCAATGGGCAATAACTGAAACACAGGACTTTTGCAGAACAGCAGGAATTGCTTTTCACTTGTGTGGGGGACTGAGCACTGGCACAGGTTGCCCAGAGACGTTGTAAAGTCTCCAGCCTTGGAGACATTCAGAAAACCATGTGGACATGGTCCCAGGCAACTGCCTCTAGGTGGCCTTGCTTAAGCAGGGGGTTGGACCAGATGACCTCCAGAGGTCCCTGCCAACCTCAGCTCTTTAGCCATTCTGTGAGGTCAGAGCAACAGGTCTTGCAGTACTGCAGTAATGTCTGGCAGATAAACTGACATCAGCCTAAACTCAGCTGTCAGATACATACACACAGACACAGTAATAAGCAGATATCCTAATATTTCCTTTCTTCCTGAAAGGGCAATTTTATTCAGAAGGGACATAACCTTGGATGCTTGACATTGTTCACTTGAGGACATTTTGCATATAACTTTTTACAGGCTCAGGAGATTTAATGTGTTAATAGCCAATTGACCAAGGTGAAAACTAAAAAGAACTTGCCACTTTTATTTTCACCATCTGAGGAGAAGTACTAATGCCAAACTACATATAAAAAGATCCTCTTTTACAGGATCACTCTTGTAATTTTAAATGATGTAATTTTTTCAATCCAAGGCATTAAAAGAACCCCAACTATATGAAATTGCAGGAAGAACTTCTGGTTTGAAGAGTTATAGTAGGAAAGATTTCTTAATAAGCAGGCAATTGTCTTCAGAATAGAGCTGAGGGATTCAGAAAGTCTCCTTCTTTCTTATGCTACATTTTTGTACTGATTTGGTTAAACACAAATTAAGTGGCAAAGAAAAATAACAGAGCTCCCAGTGAAAGTTAATACCTAATGGGAAATAAAGAGTTCGCAATGCTTCCAAATGCATGTCACAAACCTTATTTGTTCAGGGAAAACTCCAGCTAAGATTGATGAGGAAAGTGTATCCCTATTTTTATTATTTCATATTTCTAAGCAGCTTTAATATTCAAGTTCATATCAAGTATAATTACAAAAAGCCTATTCATTGAAAAAAAAAAAGAGTGGCAATGAGAGGAAATAAAGCCCAACCCAATGGCCACGCTTTTCACATGTTGCTCCTTCTGTCTGCAGGATGTTCAAGGATATCGTGAAATTACCATGGTTATGATCTGATGGGACAAAATGTTTTGGGAAGCAATGACTTCTCTAAAACAACAACCCTTCCAGTCCCACGTAGCAGCTGAGCTCTGCAGAAGGTGGTAGGTGGGTGCAGATCCAGGGCTGACAAACTGCCCCACTGCTGTCAGGTAGCAGCACTGTGCTTGGAGTGTGTATTACTGGCAGCCACCAACCCTGTCAGGAGGGGGACACGCAGTGACCCCCTGCTGGTGTCACAGCTCACTGTGCAGGGCAGCAGTTAGATCTTAGGCGATGGCAGTGATGTGGAAAATGTTAATTTGTCCAGTCTTTCCAAAAGACTGACATATTGGCTGTCTCCATAGATATTACTCCAGAAGGGCCAATCTTATTTTTCGTATCAAGTAAGCACATGAACAGAAAAGGTATCTCTGTGTGGATATGCATGTAATTTTCCATGACAGAGATGGTTCTTCTCCTTCAGATTCCAATACCAGTGTCCCCCCTGTGTGATGACATCTTGATGCAGAACAGTGAGATGAGCAAATGTCCGTGTTTATCTGAAACAGTCTCTTCCAAAATGAGTTCTGCTTTGTATATAAGCTGTCAATCTTTTTCAAAACCAGAATATACACCAAAGCCAAGATATGCAGTCATAAATTATGCCAGGTTAAATTTTCACACTGAAAATATTCTTCCTCATACTTCAAAATCAGTATCCTGTTTTACTGATAAACCTTAATTTGGATCTCTTAATGTATTTGGCACCAAGATGCTCCTTTTCTGATTTGTTACAGACTGTGCTTGGTCTAATAATAATTGCACTGACCAAATATTTCATTAGTCATTATAAAAAACTCCCAAGTTTTACTTTGCAGATGGGTAATATATGTCAAGACTTTACTCCTAAGTGTTTCATTTTGACACAGAAAAGTTGTCCATAAATATAAGTATGTCCCACTTTTTTCTTTTATGTTAGTATTCGGCTCTAGAAGGAATTCCTGCAACTAAAGCAGTGATAAAATTGTCCTACAGATTATGTTTCACCATGTGCATGTGTTGATTTTATGTGTATGTATCCCTGAGAAACTATACTCCCTGAAATAATGAAAACTTCCAGCCTTTCTGAGGTATTAATCCTTAAAGCTACATACTGCTGCTTTCTTTTTGTGCCTGAAATTCTCCAAAGCAGTCTAGGGGATTTAGACACATATCATCTGTTAATTCTAGTGGTAGACATTTATCTAAATCCTCTACATAACTTTTTATTTTTTGAAAATTACTCAGGCTTCCTTTTATCTGCTCACTTTCCCTCTGTAATAGCACTGGCTAAGCACTGCCTGTGTTAAAAATATTACCTCTTGGTCACCCAAGAGGATTAGACAGCTTTGTACCAGAGGAACCAAAAGGGTGAAACAGCTAGGAAAGAATTATGCAAGTGTATCAACTGCATTGTATTTTTTTCCAGAAAAGACTGTATCTTCAGTAGTGTGTGAGCACACCTGGTAGGCTGGGTGCCTCATATAGTCTGATTCTTCTGGCATTAAAATAATGCTAATTGGAAAAAGCCCACAACTGCAATTGCTATTAATATTAATAGCAACATTGTTTATCTTCATACAGTTTGCTCTTTTCTCTTTCAGTCCATCATAAAGTTCTTCCTGAAAAGAATTCAAGTAAAAAAAAATTCCATTCTATATACAATTACCATTTGTTGGAGGAACTAAAAAAATTAAAATCTCCCTTAGGAATAACCTCTTCTTTTAAGAGTTTTCTATCTTTTATTTTGGTCATTTTATATCTGAACTGCAGCAGTGGAAAGGAGAGGTCAAAAGGTGGAAACATCAATGCTTATGTAATCCCCAAAGAGGATTACTCCCTCACAAAAATGGCTAGTACGACATGTGAAATTAAGGATATTCATTCTGTGTCTGCACATCCCTTGTAATAGAATTGGTGAATCTTTAGAAAAATAGAGCAATATGAGAACAACTCAGCTTTTCCCATGGTATCAGCACAGATAGTATTAAAGTCCAAAAACAGTTTTTCTAAGCCAGCACTCGCCAAAGAGCTCTGCAGAGCCTCCCCTCCTCTCCCTGTACACTTCTGCCAAGTAAAGTATGACAGGTATACAGATTTATTAGAAATGGGAAAAGGGACATCACTTGGATTTTAGCACTTCTATTAGTCCTGGCAAACATGCATGCATTGTTTTCTCATTTGGACCAGGGCTACACCCATTCCCAGATGGATAGAACACATTTATTGCATTGTGCTGCCAGGATTACACCATCTGAAGCAGTCTAAAACATGAGAATAATAAAACCATAATGATTTTCAAGCACAGTGCTTACATAGGACAAAAATCACTGAACAGATACTTTGTTAAATCATTTCACATGCCACTGAATGCAACAGTCAACGACATAAGTCTGGTGGAACACCATTATAAAAAAACATGAAAAAACATCATATGCCTTGGAAGAGCTAGTGAGTGTGCCAACCCAACTTCCAATAAAACTTCATGGGAAAAAGAAAACAATTTCTTAGTGTCACAGCTAATATTTCAAAATGAATGCCTAATTAGCTTGGTATTACATATCACATACGAATGCCCAACTGCTTAAAACCCTCCAAGATACCTTCTGAGACATAACTTTGATCAGTGCATTTCCCCACACATGACCATTTTCATTGTAAATGAGAAAAATTCCTGCTTAGAGTTCATTTAAAATCACTGCATTATAGTTACACCATAGGATTAGACAGTTAGTACTTTCACCCAATTACACCACTTTACCATCAGGAAAGTTGCCCTAAAAAGTAAACAAAGTTCAATGTTGAATTCTACTGATCTGTTCTAAGTTTGCAAGTACTTAAATTTTTCACTCGACATACTGCAAATAATACAAAAAAGAAAAATGGTGCTTTTGAATATAATTAAAAAATAGGATTAGCTGGAGTAGAGTGCCTTGATTGCACATTTCCTCAATCACTGTATATAATCAATCATATTATGAATGCATTTTAATAATGCCTTATTTTTTAAAGAATTAGATGCTAAGATTACTTGTGTTGGTGTCACATCATTTATATCTTGCTCTGCCATGTCCTGGCTTCTCTTAAGGGACAGAATGTCAACCAGTTTCTTCAGAGACAAAACAATATGGTTTCATTTGATTGCCACTGGTGGCATTTTTGGCTCATTTTTCATGGCTCTGTCACCCAGGTTCATAAAGGACTGCTTCTCCTCATTCTCCATATTTGGATATTGGTTTTCAGTGGCAATTTTTCATACTTGACTTGACTGATGTGATCTTTGCTGCTGTATGCTGACATTTGCTATGATATGACTACCTAGGACTTGAAATACTATCTCAAATTTGACTTCAGACAGTTGTATGAGAACAGAAGGTTATTCCACTACCACAAGCAATTAGATACACTGACATCACCAGCCTGCCATCAGCTGTAGGGTGGTTTCAGAACTGAAGAGGAAATACGTGTTGGGTTAATATTCCTACCTTCCAACTCCCAGCAGCCAAGTTCTGCAGTGCCCCTGCTGCCCCCTCCAGCGTGTCTGGATTTGAGCACTCAGAAAGAAGTGTGAGGTAGGGTTTGACTATTGAAGGGTGCCACAGCATCTGGATTCCTTTGGGTGGTTCTGCACAGTCTGGGAGAGGTCCTACGCCATCCCACTGTTGGAAAGCACAAATCAGATTATCAGCAAGGAACAGTGAAATACAATTGAGGATTGCCTCAGTTGAAACTATAACATCTGTGAAGGCATCTGCCCATAAACAGATGTTCTCAATTTTTGCACATCATGTGATTCTTCACGGAGGAACCAAATTTCCCACTCAACGTTCCTTATAGACGAGCTCTAAGATTGGCAGAAATCCCAATGCTTTAGCTAGCTGACCTAACAAAAACACTTTTCACTGCATGTATTTTTCTTTTGTGTGAGAACAGAAACCCAGTGAGTATTATCTTAAGAGGCAAATCTAGAACTTGCATGGGGAGAAGAGGTTTTCTTTTCACACCCTTCTCAGTTCTCCACATTCTCTCTCTTCCTGTGAGAGGAAAAACAACATAGTAGCAAAAGAATGCTACTATGGAAAACAAAATCATTCAAGGCCAGGAGCCCTCCATCCCATGAAAGGTTCAAGTGTGATTAGTCTTCCTCAATTGCATAACTTCTGGCTTCTCACAATGAGAGCGCAGGAGGTAGTCAGCCAGCCAGCTGTGTGGTCTGAGACTCCAATGCAATTGGTAGAACCAGCTCTCACAAAACACACTGTTCCTCTCATCACATACAGAGTTTTGCCATGAAAAACAACCCAAGTCTGATATCCAAAATGTGCAATATTTAAACCTGAACAATGGGTAGGTTATTGCACAAAACCTACTCTTACCAGAAATAAATACTTTATTCCAGGAGGACAGGGATTCTCCTCTCCAGTGGAGCACACAACACTTGCACCTACGCACGAAACATCTCAAAGGAAAATACACACACTTTCTTTTTGCCTTTTAAACAAAAATAAGATGTGGAATGCACTTCCAGTAAAATTTAAATGGAAATCTACTTATATATTTATTGTATATTTTGTTTTGCTTTGTACAGATAAAGAGATTTTAATAATTAATGATGCTAGTGCCACCATTAGGAGCAAGCCTTAACTTTTTAAAAAAAATATCTTTTCTAACACCTCTGACATGTTCACATTACGTAATACAATAAAAAGTAAACCTTTTAGTACCTTGGGTGAGAGTTTACTGTGTCTATATAAACAAAAAATCTGTAGCGCAACATTATTAACATACAAATATAGCATAAGTCAAATTAACTTCTGGTTTAAATCTGCAAAAGTTAATTAAACTAGTTACAAGTGTACAGTAATACTTGCACCGGGAAAGACCTAGAACCCCTTGTTTTCAGGAAGTATCAATCATAATTTTATTTACACTAACTTTAAAAATAATAAAAATATTTTGAGGGACAATCAATCAAGTCTTCCCTAATAACAACGAACCCAATTTCAACAAGGTTTTGTGTGATTAATACCTTTAGGAATGCAACCCGCTCTTTTTTTCTAAATTAAAGCAGACCAAACATCAAAGTAGAAAGCTAGAGGAACGATTTCATACACATGAGCAGTTACCAGAAAGCAGCTCAGATGTGAAACTCACTATGCTGGACAAATGTTATCATAGTTTGAAAGAACTGGCATAGCAATGCCCAGTGATGGTTGAGAAAGTAGAGGACAAATGCCTTCTGGAGAAACAATGCCTTCAAATGACACTATTATGGGACTGTGTCTTTGAAATTTTTAATACATTTCTGCCTTTAAACCAATAGATTGTTTTCTGTGCATGTGACTCAGTTCTTCTTTTTCCTCCTTATAAATCACTAGCCTTGCTCGAAATGAGTTCTTTTCAGCTCATTAAAAATACATTAAAGCCTGCTTCTTATTTTAACTCTCAGAATTCAATCATTCACACTGTCAGATTTTTTTTGAAAACAAATGAGAGACATATCTTACAGATCAAATCTAACCTCACACCAGGTTTAGGGTTTGTCCCTTAGTAAGTCCACTAATGAATGACTTGTGATGTCCAAGGACACCAATTCAAGTCTTCACTTGTCTCACTCCAACTTGCACAAATCATGCATTATGCAACTGAAGAGTGTTTGCACGGGGTATATTATTCCAAGGACAAAGCACATGAAATGCATCAAATGTTTCAGATCTACCCATATGGGGGGGTATATGCCTATGTGGGGGTATGATTTTTTTTTATGCTCAGCTATTTACCCTCTTACAATCCCAAGGACTACTGAAAATCAGCTGATATAAATAGAGCCCTATATACATGTTCATGCTGTGCCTGGTACATATAAAGCACTAGAAATGATCTAGCAGATAAATTAATATTTAATGTTGTTTTGCCATTCTGCCCAGTAATGAGAAAACATTAAAAAATAAAAAAGGAGACAAATTACTGCATTTCCCTGCCCTTCTTGCAACTCACTTTCAGCATGATTGCATTAATTTATCACCAACTGTGAGGGAAGACCTTTTTCCCAAGATGCTGTGATGCCTCAGAGTCCATGTAATAATGATGAAAATCTTTGGTACCACACACGCATGTGCAGTGAAAGCACAGGAAATTCAGTGACCCTGCAAAATGTCCTGCAGTGCTCTTCAGAAGTGCTGCGTGTGCCCAGCGCGGCTGAGTGGCTGCACAGGGAGGGTGTCACTGCTCAGCACGCCGCGCTGGTTTTGGCTGGGTAATTGCCTTCACAGTAGTTGGTATGGGGCCATGTTTTGGATTTGTGCTGGAAACAGTGTTGATAGCCCTGGGATGTTTTAGTCACAGCTGAGTAACACTGACACAGCCTTTTCTGCTCCTGATCTCACGCTACCAGCGAGGAGAATGGGGATGCACAGAGCTGGGAGGGAATAGAGTCAGGACAGCTGACTCCAGCTGACCAAAGGGACATTCTGTACCACGTGGTGTCATGCTCAGAATACAAAGTTATGGGGAAGAAGAAGGAAGGGAGGGATGGGGTTTGTTTACCCAAATCATCTTTATGCATGATGGAGCCCTGCTTTCCTGGGGATGGCTGAAGATGGGAAGTGTTCATGAATTCCTTCTTCCGCTTTGCTTGCATGTGGGGCTTTTGCTTTCCCCATTAAACTGCTTTTACCTCAACCCACGTGTTTTCTCACTTTCATTCTTCTTCACCCCCATCCCACCGAGTGAGCGGCTGTGTGGGTTTGGTTGCTGACTGGGGTTAAACCACGACACCTGCTGTGTCTGTGGCAGCCTCTTCACTGTAGGGCTTAGTGGCTTCTGGTGTCTTTTGTGTAGCTGAGACGAGTGCCTGAAGCTGTACAGCCCAACTGTTGCAAGGCATGCAGAACTGGCACAGGTAAGCAAAGAAGCTATTGCAAAGGAGATTTGCCTGATCTTCATTCATTTATTTTGTATTTCATAAACATCAATCACCTGAGCAAAAAAACCCAACATTTTTCCCCAAGCGGTATTAGAGTCCATATCTAAAATAGTGGTTAAGGGATGGCAGAAGTTGCTTTGCAGTTTACATTGCTAAATATTAATGAGCTGAAGCAGCATCCTCACCCAGTAAACACCTCTACCCAGTAAATTACTGGAAGAGTTACTGTACTGTTGCAGCCCATCAGAAATGATCAGGAAGGTCTATTTGAAATAGACTGAGGCTGCAGTAGGAGCCTCTGAAAAAGAGGACAACATGCAATTACTCTTCCTAGCTTATACTAAGGAGAAAAAAAAAAAGTCATAAACAAATATTCCTTCCAGGCTTCCCTCCTTCAGCTGAAATTACCCACATAGATTGTGGTTGAAGCTGACAAACTGCTTGTTACGTGGGTGAGATACAAATCTCTCATTTCCCGAGACTGGCGCAAAAAAAGGATGAAAGTCAAGAAAAATAGAAAGCCAAATACCAAGATCTTTCAAGAACAACAGACTTTTGATAGTAAGAGCACTCTAATAAAATTTCCAAATTTTCGTAATTGTAAGGAACTTTGAGAGGAGAAAAAGATCACTCATCGAGATGCTCTCTCGTGCCGCACAATAGATTATCTACCACCACCTTTGTCATTTTAATGAAAGTAAATCCATATTTATAGCACAATTGTACTAAATACCTGGAAAGGCTTCAACTCAGCAAGAGAAGTACACTCTGCAGATTTTGGGGTTTGTACTAACAACCTCAAATTGGTGGTGTTTGCTTTTAAATAGTTATCACATGACAATGGGTTTTCCTGTGATAATAAAAAACCAGTGTTTTATTTTAATCTATTACATATGAATAGTTCCTTTACCCCTGTCTGTACAAAATACCACTACTGAAATATCTAGGAAAAAATTAAAACAAACCCCAGCAATGACTAAAACCATCTAGACCTCTCTCCAATGATCCTAGATATTTGGGATAATCTGATAACACTGTAGCTATGCTCCTTGAAGCAGCAGTGACAAAATTCATATGAGCAATTACACAGTGCTTACTAAAACAATTTCTGAAATGCCAAAGACCTTTAAATTAACAGGCCCCCTAACAAGACACTGGTATCTCATCCTGCATGTCTTAGTGTCTGTGACACTCTCTGCCAGCTCTCCCTAGACGTGTCAGTCCAATAACCTCTTTTGGACACCTTTGTCCAAGAGGTGAATTGGCCAATGCTGTCAAGAGCAGAAATCAGAAATTCAGCAACAAAATGCACCCAAGTCACAGAGCTTGATTTCAGGGATGATGAGAATCCATGCAGCTGACACAAAGCAGGCAGGAATACCACTATTTACATCAAGTCAAACTTCAGATTAGACATCCAGGCCTAAATAAAGGTGGTGAACATAAATGCAGGAGTTAACTAACACAGAGACTGGTGGGAGAGAGCCAAGCTCATTGCATAAATAATGGTACCTTTCCCAGTTTGATGCAACATTTACAATTATAGGAAAGGTGTTTGAAATGCTTTCAAAACATTTCAATGTATTGAATCATTATAATCAATCTCAGATATTAATAAATGGAAATTGTACTTTACATTATACATTACACTCTTAAAATAATTTTCAATGCCTTTATTCAACTTTTTAATATTATGCTTAGCTAAGAAAAAGAAATTAATTCCATTTGTACATTTTGTCTTTGCTTAAAAACACCCCCTTCCCAAAGGAAGGGGGAGGGAGTTAAAGCTGGGAAAACAATCCTTGTCACGTCACTGCATGCCCTTCTCCTCACCACAGAAAGCTAAAGCTAACTGGCTTTGCAGTATGTCCCGCAAACTGACAAATAAAAATTATATTTAATAACCCTGCAGTTTTGACTTTGAAAACAAATTTGCCATACATGACACTGAGAGGCTCACAGAGTATCTGGGAAGATGCTGTATAGGCAAGCAAGAAAGCAGAAATGGTTTTCCGAAAGCTCTGTAAGAAATCACTCAAGATAGTTGATTCCTGCTACTCAACATCTGACATAACCACCTTGTGCAAGATGAGGAAGCGACAAGTGGAAATAATTCTTTCTGAGCAAGGACATATTACCAACACAGCCTTTCATCCCTAATCACAGTTCAAATTATTGGTTAAACCCAGGAGCTGCCACCATTTCTCTGTTTCTGTGCTTATTAGCTTGGTATGGCTTGGCAGAGTATGACGCATACTTGGTAAAACAGTGGTCTCACCACATGAAAAGACAAATCTGGCAGGTTTATTTTTTATGCTTTTTGAAATATTAGTGCCTTAAACCTGCTATTTCACCTAGATAGAAGAATTTATAGGCCATTTAGCAAGCATGCTAAAGAGGTGTGCCAGTCAATTCTTAATGATATATAACTTGAAATGTTGCTGTTATACCTTAAGGCTCCTGACAGAAGGTGAAAAAGAAGGTCAGGCTCATTTCAGAAGTGTCACTTCCAATCAAAAACCAGACTTTGGGCTAGATTCTGGTTTGACAAGAATGATTACAGATGGGGAACTTGAGATGAGCATGAAGCCAAGAAGTCAACCTGTTTTTCTTAGAGAAGAAAGGAAAAGAAATGAAATTGCGCCACATGTATACATAATGGGCTGCATAACAAGAAATAAAATAAGGATTAATGACAGCTCCCTGGTGGTTTTTTTTTACTGAAGTTGGACCATACATCTGATTTGCCCTAACTGCTTTTTGTCATAAAGCTCATTTCTCATACAGCTCGAAGAATAAACCTGTTGGCAGCAGTTAGCATGCCAGCAGCATGAACAACATTTTCACCAGGGGAAGAATCAGTTTCCATTTGAAGAGTGACACAATACAAGGCAGAGAGATTGATGTCTACAAGGTCCTAGTCAGAGATGTAGGGGTCTGTGGCTGGAGAGCTGACTGGAGTGAGGGGTCAGTACCAGCTGATCACAGGTAAGCAGCAGAGAAAAACAAACATTACAGCAGAGAATTACAGTCCTAGAGGTTTGAGACAGAAGTCAGGCGAGTTTCACTTATTTTTTTCTGAGGCCTTAATGGAAATTTTGCTTTCTGTGCTTCCATAGATAAAACTAGTGCTACACCTAGATTTTATCACAAACCTTCAGAGGGTTTGGGCCTCCTCTAACATTCAATTTGTGTGACAAAGCAGATGCCTCAGGAACCTCTCTCAGCTCTGCTGAAATGATTGTGGGCTCTTTTAACAGGACCCATCTTTATTCTGAAATGTGGAGAACACTTGTTTCCTGTGATCCTAAGGGAACTCTTTAAGCAAAGTAATTTGAAAGGTGTAATAAGACCTATGATCTGAACAAAGACATCTCTTACTTGATTTCAAGATGTACAGAAGTTGCCATTATAGACAACTGCTAGACAACTGATGTCATTAATAAAGAATAAATTCCAGTTTGTTCTTGAAAGGCCTTTGAAAGAAGCCACATTTTATACTACCACTCAATTCTGTTCTTTCCTTCAAGAAACTTCTATGTGACTACAAATGAAACATGACTTAGAAAATTGGGATACTTGCTCCCTAAATCATAAAAAAAAATTAACTTGTACTTTCATTGTAGAGAAAACCCATGAGAAAGTGACTTTAATATCAAGCTTCTCCTGTTTTATGGCTTAAGAAACAAACTCCCCTGCTCTGTGAGGGATTTTCTTTTAAGTACAGAAAACTGCATCTTCATCCACATCCTTTGTCTAAAATGACACATCTGTTTTTCTTTTGCAACTACAATAGTTTTGCTACCATTTTTTTAACTAACATTTTTATCCAAAAATTAAAGACTACCTCATAAATGCACAAATGGAGTTCAAGAAAATACACATAATAATGAAGAAGCTAAGTTACAGTGATAATGTAAAAGGAAAATTTCAAAATTGCATTCACTAAAATCTGAACATTTTTTTCTCCAAACTGTTTTGTACATCTTATCTTCTGAGAAGGACTGAAACAGGAATTTTTTTTATTCAAAAACCCCATGCGCCACCAAAAAAAGGAAAAACACCTATACCCTGAACACATATCTTCTGGGGATGCAAATTGTAGCAACCACAGACTGGATACTACTCCCCTGTACTGAGGTGTCACAACTGAGAGAGATGTGCCTGTGCCCTGTGCTTTGCCTGAAAAGATAAAACCCTCAAGTATTAAAGGAACCACAAAGACAAAGAAGCAGAAAGAAGAGATCTTTTTACACAATTAGACAATTGTGTCCACACTGGAAAAGCACCTCTCAAAATACTTCTGTACTTTTTTTTCAAAATAAATGGACAAGAAAGTTACATTTACCCTTGTCACAATTTGAGTTATTTTATGCTAGTTATATAAATGTGGTTACATGATAAATACTGCTTTTCTTTTCCATTTTTGAGGGTAAGTTGGGAGAGCTGTTTCTGGCACAGAGATCTTGCTGCTATTGTATTTAGTGGCACTCTAGTTAACTTGATAATATACTAATTTGATAATATACTTCAAATCATTTGGAATGTTCAACAACATTTGAGGATTATGGGGTGAAAATAACCTGCAGAAGGCTCACAATGTCCCCTTAAAATTCCTGAACTGAATAATATCCACATGTGAGAACTTGAATATAGCAAGATAAAGTAGGATGTCTGTATTTAAAGGAAATTAGATGAAAGAAGAAAACACCATTAGAAAAATGTTTCTAATACTTGCAATACAAAGCAGTCCTATGCACAACAGAATCAGTTCTGGAAAGAGTAAATTTATGTCCTTGCCACAGAAAAGCCTAGTGATCATAAACCTGAAAATATGTGTGTAGTTTTATTATTCCTTGGATTTTAAAAATTATATAAAACTCCTCCATGAGGCCAACACTAACAGCTCTGAGGAGGCCTTTACCATGCAACATGCTGATAATGAGCACTCATAGAAACAGACAAAAAATATCTAGAAGCAGGCAAAAACATGTACACTGTAAATGTAATGGGCCAAAAGAGCTCAGTTCTTTGGCCTGGGAGAGCAAAAAAATGTTTTTAAGGGAGCCATTACAGTACAGAGGGGCCCTTTGGGAATACTGAAAGAGTCAACAGCACAGAGTTAGAAGTATGACTCTGAGATCCAGAAGTCACTGAAGAAATAGAAGAGGAAGACTTAAAAAAGCCTTTAGATAGTGAGTGTGTGTGCATGTGTTAATAAACAGAGCACCAAGGAGCAAGCCAAGTTGCAGTGTGACGCATTCCTACCCAGACACGCTATTTTTTGCACTTGCACTTTGAATAACTGCAAGCACAGAGTGTGAGAGCTGTTAATTCAGTAACAGGGATGATGACTACTTTATGGGGTAAAATTAGTTTGCTTCGACACTTCTAATCTCACTGTAGCCTAATGCACGAATCCCAGCAAAAGGCCATAATAAATTCAAGTTATCTGATGATGGGGTGTTTAACCACAAGAGTAGGTGAAATTAAAGCCTTACTAGTAATGAGTGCTGCATTTTTCATTACCCAAGTTTTAGCTAAGTAATGTTGCTATAACTTTTCCACATTAACAGAATTTGGCTTTAGGAACTCAGGAATATTTTCAGTACTGGTTTACATCATCTATTACCCTGTGCACTTAATTGCTTACTCAAACAAATATCTTCTTTGAGCAATCTGAAATAGAAATAAACACAATGCAAAAAAAAATGAGTAAGTGTAGGAAGAGGTAGAAAACTTACTGCTGCCAGCACAGGCTGTCTGAAAAAGCCCATAAATCAGTAGCCATTCTTATTGCTATTTGCTGTGTGTTCTGATACAACAGTGTCTTTCTCTGCAATGTAACTGTCAGTATTTCCCAAATTGTAAGTTCTTAATGGGATAAAAAAGTAGATAAAAACACTCTAAAAATCAACCCCCCCAAAATTATAACCTGCCAAATAACTTGAGGAAGCAATCAATACTTTGCTTTTCAATTTTTCTTTGGTAACAACATTAAATATATCAAAATACAAATGCTTTTTTAACATTCACTCGTATTACTTGATTCAGTCCTGTACAGTTTTCTCTCTGTGTGTAGAGACATGGTACAAGACTAACTTTGAAGCAAGCGAGTATATACACAAGCCTGATGTTTGTTTGCATCAAAGCCTTTCTACAAGCACGTGGCTCTGTGGAAGTACACTGTAAAGTATATGCAGATTACACTTTTCATTAGAAACAGTTTCCTTTCAAAGAGCATTTTATGGTATTTATGGCATTCACAGTGTACCCATGACTACAGTTTCCAGGTGCACCACACAATGTACAATTTTTCAAGCAAACATTACTCCAGAGCCATATTCTGCTTTAAGCTCTCATCTAATTAACAAGGACAACAGTTTTGTATATTATGCATCATGCATTTAATTTCTAATAAAGTGAATTAATTATTTATATTTTAAATGATGGGCACTTCTACTACTCACAACACAGCTGCAAATAACTTTCATTACCTGATCTTGTGATTTCTTTTTCTTCTTCTTCTTCCCCCAGCACCCTGAACTCTCTGCGTCTTTTCCATTGGCATCACCACAGAGTAATCCATCAAGTTCATCTGTTCCCATCTGCTGTCCCTGAGATGTTTCTGCAGCTAGCCTGTATGAGAGGTTCCTCAAAATGCACACACAGTTTTCAACGGTCTGAAAAGTATGATAAGAAGAAAAATACAGAAAACAAAACCAGGAAAAGATTAAAATCCCCCCCTTCCTCACCCTGAATATGAAGCAGAAGGAATTTCATCTATCTTTGCACGTGCATTTTCCCAGCACAATTCTTATGTGCACATTTCTGAGTGATCCCCAGGTAATCACAGGTTAAGAGATTCAGAAATTTTTATGGTAACAAATCAGTAGTCTGGACAATATTTTTCTGGGAGTTTTTTTATTGTTGTTCTGAATTTCAAACTGGAGCCTCATGTGAAACAGATGTCAAGGTAAAAAGTGATCAACAGAACCTGAACACTCCAAGTGTCAGAAAACTCCCACCTCAGTGAATAGAAAATGCGACAAACAGAAAATGGCAATACATCCTGGGATTTATCCTTTTAAAACCAGAAAAAACCCCTTTTTTTTTCTGGCAAAAATTCTGTGTAAATTGCCATGAAATTGGGATCTGAGTTCCATTTCACAAGTACGTGTAGCATGAACAGATGATGTTTCTCCAGTCCCAGAAGCAGGACTAGAAATCTGTCTTGCTGCTTTTACTGCTGCTAGCCAGGCTGCAGACAGATACCTTGTGTGCAGCCTTTCCCTTTCATCCATTTATCCCCCTAATAGGTTGTGCCTTCTGTAGAAGATGCAAGCAGGAATCCATAAATGGATGAGACCCAGTGGAGGAGAATTCACTTGTAATTCAACCTAATTTCTCCAAAGAAGTTCAGCTTAGGCGTGAAACCTACTCATTTAGTTGGTTCAGTTTAGTTTGCTTATCCCTAATAAGAAGGATATGAGCTTAATTTTCTGCACACAAGGAAAGCATGGTTAAAAAAGCTATTCTCTATCTATTTATATTTATTTCAACTGCTCCTAATGCTCTATGGAGATAAAAAGCAATAGCCACTACATCCCAGCTCTTTTGCTCCATTAACCCAGAATGGAATGACTGTGAGGCTCTCAGCTCTATTGTATTCTGCCACATTCACCAGTGAGCAAACAGATGGGGCTTAGTTTACTTTCATGTACAGCATGAGCTTCTGCCAGGTATGCATGCAGCACACATTTTCTGTGATGACACGAATTTCCAGAGGCTATATTGAATTCACATTCATCTATACAGGAATATTTACAGATCATTTTTTTAACATAGATGAAATGTCACAATTTTGCAATACACTTGTGCTAATTTGAAATTTCTGCCAAATATATAAACACATGTAGAAATATGTATGCCTGTGTCTAGAAAGTGTTCTTAGTGCACCTTTCATAGCTGAAAGCTTTGCAAACATCACAGTGAGCATAATTTTTTTTAAAGTTTGCTGCCTCTTTGATTTTTTTTAACATGAATTTTATTCACTTTCGATATAGTATGATGAAGTTGAGGCTTTGCATTTGCTGATTAGAATACTAAACTTTATTTTCCTTTCTACAAATCATAGTTTTTGCATTTAAAATTCTCATTCTGTGGAAAACATAAGCTGAGTCCATCACGAGGACAATGTTACCTTAAACTAAAAACTGATAAGCAAACTTCCAAGGCTCAAACACAACCAACACCTTCTCTATTAAGGTGAACTCCTACAAGCCAAGAAAGCTGGTTCTAACCACACAGCTGGACAGACTTCACTCTTCCTTGACTTTCAAGGATCCTTGTATTCCTTATTCTGTTTTCAGTTTCATCATAAGGGGGCTAAGTACAAGGTCACTAGATTTTTTACTCTAGCTACTTTTAAGCTACTCTGAAGCTAATGAAGTTAAAAACACCCCTGTGTTTGAGGGCTGCTCTGTAGGAAGTGTGTGGATGGGGTAGTGGGGGCTGGTGACAGCCGAGTTTGCCCCCAGTCCTGCTGCCAGGTGTTGTGCCTGCCTTGTGGGTGCATGTCCTTCGAGCATCCCTCTACTAAATTTCTATTAATTGAAAATTGATTACAGGCTAATGGGTTGTGAGATTTTTGGGGTGTTTTGAGGTTTTTTTTTGTTTCTTTTTTTAAAAAATACAAAGCCATGCTGTTAGCCCAACACCTCATGCTATGAATCTCTCTTAATTCCTCTCTCTTGTTCCCTGAATTCACAGGCAAATTTCACCTATTTTGTTTCAGATAGTGACCAGAGATTCCTGGACATTATTCCTCTCAAATCTATAAACCCATGGGGATCCACAGACAACTCTGTGAAGTATTATTTGGAAACACAAACCCAGTGGGCTTCAAAACCCTGCTGCATAAAAGATTGCTCTCCTGAAATTCCTAGGGATTTGCAAATGGACCAAGGTTGCCCTAGAGCAGCAACTGTAATTAATTTAGCACTGTATATTGAAAGCAAAAGAAACTGGACTTTTTATTCTTCTCTGGAATACTTTAATGCATTACAAATCTTCAATTTGTAAATGCTTGGAGTCTTTTTAATTAGGGAGTTCCTTTCACCTCTGGAGAAGCTTGTCCATATCCTAGCATTTTAAGAGAAGTTGACATAACGAGGCATCTTAACACAGTTGTTATTGAAAGCATTCATTGATCCTCTTCAAAGAAGAAATAATGTTGGCTTTACTGCAAAACTGCCTATTAATCGCCCAATTTTTTTTTGCTTGTTTGCCTTCTAAGCCTACCTCACTCTCATTAGCTCTCATACTGGGTACTGAAAATCAATTTTAAGGTAAAACTGGCAGAGCAATGTTAGGAACTTTATATGGAATATATTTGCTCTTCTTAAACCAGTATCATATTTTCTACTCCAACAATTCAATTGAGAGGATGACATGCTTACCTGCACACTACACAGGTAGACACAAATACAATGCCTAGCACACTAAAATAAACAGCTCAGCAGAAGAAAAAACTAGAAGATGGGCTAAATTATGCTTTGCTAAGACATTCCTCACAATGCATTAAAAAAAGACTACCATGAAAAAATTGTCTCTTTATAGTCCCCATGTACCCTGAATACCTGGATTTGCTGCTGAAAAGACAAAGACGACAAACCTTACTATCAATTTCACTGCTCCCCAGAGCAGACTGGATCACGTACAGCAATGCATCTGTCAGGCCATCACACTCCCTCATTCTTCTGCGGGCCTCCTCTCCAGCAGAGCTGACATTCCTGCAAGGTAACAGCAAGGGTCACTGTCTGCACCGCTCCCTGCCCACCGCCCCGCGTGAAACCTTCTCCCAGTCCACATACAGATAAAACACACGTTTCCTTTCTTCCTCTCATCAGTTCAGAGCTGTGAATAATGGAGACAGCTGCGAATGAGCTCAGGAAATGTAACGCAGAGGGGAACAAATGGAAGACATCAGGTCCTCCACAGGATGGGGCTGAGTGGCCAAGCAGCATGCGCCCACCTGCATGGGGAGACTCATGGCCCACTAAAATTTGGAGAAGGGCTGATAATTTCCTTCCTTCCTTCCTTCCTGAAAGCATTTTTAAAATGTGCATATGTACATATAAATCAGGATTTTAAAAGTCTAGAGGTTTTGGCAAATACATCTCCTAGGAATTGAAGAGCCCAGTAGTTAGGGCTCTTAACCTGAGAGAAAAATATTATCAGAGCATAATATAAAACACCTGCTGTTGCTTGCGTCTCATTTTACAGGAGTGTTTCCTTTTCTCTTTCATTTTGAGAGAACATTAATGCTTTAATTTTCTCTTTACATAGTTTATTTTACATTGCAAAACTTAAGGCCTCAGATTATAATAATAATATTGTAATTCTTGTGTTCCTTAGATGGAGCCAGATGGCCTTCTGAACACATTTATACAAATCCAATTAAAACAAAATTCACTGCATAACATATTGTGTCATAAAGTTCAAAGTATTGATACACAAAGAAACCAGTATGTATGAATGAGCATATACAAACAGAATCTATATTTGCTAACATCAAGTCTCCCAGAGAAAAACTGCATGCAAATTTGCATAGCAGGTTTTATTTGGAAATGAGTGAATTAGCAGTCTCAAGAAGGGGATAAAACTTTTCACAGTCTCCTTCAGTAGGGGAAGATAACCCTTTGCTGAGGTGGCTCATTTGTAGCTCTTCCCTCCCCACTACTGAAATTTATACAAAGGAAGAACATAAAAAGCACACACACCAGACCTATGTATTTAATGCTAATGTGCAGAAATGGAAGGGAGGACACTGGCCCTTGAATTTGGGAAGAAGGCAAGGCACTTTCTATCTTTTATGCCATTTTCAATGAGCTTTGCATTAAAGGTGGAAAAAGCACAGGAATCCTGGGAAGGGGGAAAGAATTTCAGATGGAGGAAGATGAGAGGACTAAGGGCTAGGTTTCCTTTCAATTCTTTTTCTGCTCTATCTACTTCATCCTGTTCTGCCTCCTTATTATCTTAAAAAAAAAGCATTTCCATTCCCCCAAAGCAACAGAGTCTTATAACTGGACAATTCCCCAGTCCTTCCAATGCAGGTTCCTAACTGACTCTGCCCCCTAAACATTACCATCTATACTTGCATCCCCACACAGTCCTAACTAGTGCTGCTCTCCAACACACAAACTGGCCCAATTAGTTCAATACTGTTCCCTTCACCTCAGCAGACAGCTTGGCAGAAAACATATAGCCCTGGAGCACTGAAATGAATTCTGGTATCTCTCTAGCAAACAAATTCACACTCCTTGAAACCCCTCATTTTTTGCCACATTACACATCAGAAGCGTGCCCTTCGTAACAGCTTGCAAGTTTTGTGTTGTCTGGTTCCTCTGGTCCCTGAACTCCAGTGCCTCTTCCTGTATCTCTCTGCTGCTATGAGATCAGCAGGTGAGGGGTTTTCCTCCAGTTCATGGGGAAACTTTCTTCTGTAATCTAGGAAGTAGGGTCTGGACAATCAATTAATTAGAAAAACTCTGTCCCTTCGAAGTGACAGATACTTCTGACTTGCCTTTGTGTGGCAGAAGTAAGAAGGTAAAAATATAGAGCATGGTTTTCCCCAAACAGTGCCTGTGCCCTGTATTTGCAGGGCTGGGGACTCCACCTAAAGTAGAGTAGACCACCCCCTTTAAAGGCAAGAGCTCCACTGATACTCTGAAGGGGCAGAACATGTAGGACAAGCAGAATCATGGACTGGAAAAGTGCATTGTGGGGCATATACTGAGGACAAGAAGGATTATTTGACTTCTGAAATTTCATTCTCTTACCCTCTAGGCAGATAGTGACAGAGGTAGGTAGATAAACATAGATGGAGTGAGGGCATTGAGGCACTGGTGCAGGTTATCCAAAGAAGCTGTGGATGTCCCATTCCCTGCTGGTGTTCAAGGCCAGGCTGGATGGGGCTTTGTGCAATCTGGCCTAGTGGAAGATGTTCTTGTCCATGGTAAGGTGTTAAAATGCAATAGTCTTTAAACCATTTTATGATCTCATGACTCCATAATGAAGAAAGTTAGTTGTATCCAGCCCTACAAGAGCAACTGCACAAATTATAATAGGAGAATGCTGAGGAAGAGTTCTTAGCATGGCTTTGCACTTTTCTTTGCACCACTATGAAAAAAAAAGCTGAAATATTCCTGAATCCTTTTAAACAGCGACACATCTTCAAATCTGTACTAGAATAATGTGCCCAGGCTTCTTTATTTTCTGCACTTACATATAATGAGCGCAAGCTTTCAAAATAGACTGATTCAGACACCAGTAGAAACAGAGAGGTATAGTCCCCCTGATCTTCTCATTGAGGTGATTTTTCCTTCTGTCACAGCCAGCTGCACGTCACCTTGACTGTCCAGAGCCTGCAGAGACTGTCAGCCTCTCAGTTCCTCTCCAAGTTCACCAGAAACTCCTCCTCACCAAGGCAGCAATGTAGACAACCTTACAGTCCCTGAGCTGAGAGCTCTCTGCCTCATTCATTTCCAGCAAACAAAGAATATGAGGCCTTTATGCAAAGCCATACAAGCACACCAGGGGCACGTCTAGCACAGACAATGCATTTCCTCGCTCTGTATGGAGGAGCTGTCGAGTTGGGTTCTTCTGTTTATCATCCTTCCCCCATTATGCTCCAGTTGCTCCTGTAATCAAGAGGTGGATATTCTGAATTCCCATGACTGCCTTTCCTTTTCTTACAGAAGTCGCTGTTTACTTTCTGCACTGACTCGTAGCTACTTCAGCCCTCCCCAAGATATTTACATAGGAAATACCTAAAAAACAAGACAAATCCAGACCTTGCATCAGCATTTTGGCAGAAATAATCATTTGATTATTTCAAAAGAAATACATCCCAATATCTAGCTAGTCTCATGTCACCTCTACTGAAGTAATCACTTTTAACTGAGATCATTCACAGAGGGTCTCTAATATCACCATGTTCATGCTACGCAGTTCTGCAAAAGAGAAACAAGTTCCAGATAACATGAGCTGTCAAAGAAAACACGCTGCCATCTTAATTTTATTTCTCATTGTTAACTTGGACATGCTGTAGCTCTCAGTGCCACAGGGAATCAGACATGATTTGTCATTTGTGAATTTACAGGTCACTGTGCAGATGTTAAACTGAAACACTAGTAGTATCTACTGTTCGTAAGATGTCCCACTAAGTTGGTGCATATTTTTCCAGTGTCATTTTTCAAACAGGTGAAACTACATTTTCTGGATGTCTTACAGGATGTGGAGATACAATGCACAAGATTTCAAGGAAAAAATACTTTTCCATTCTAAGTGCAGCCCAGCTTGATCACCCTGTATACTTTGACTCTTTGTGTAAACTCTACTCACAGTATATGTGAGCCATAGGCTGTCATTATGAATCTAACAGGGCAATGAGTCCTTCAGCCTGCCATAAACCAGTAAAACCAATTTCAAATAGAATCCAGTCACTTGGAATACCAAGAATACAGAGGGCTGAAGAATAACGCTCAGTTTACTCAGAAGGTCCCAGCTAGACCTCTAAAACCCAGCTAATGTAAACAGCTTTTTCTCAAGAGAGGAACACTAGGAACAGATAGTCAGAGCAAGGGCTCAGACCCATGGCTCATCAAACTGCTTTTCTGAAAAAATGGCAGAATGACTTTGCTAATTACCTAGGAATGGGAAGAGAACTAAAATAATCCAGCTTCGCTTTCATGGGAAAATGTGCCAACTATCATATCATCACCTGAAAACTATCAGCAGGCATGATCCTCCATACCTAGGGCATGTCAAGGCTCTAGGGTTATGAAGGGTGTGGTATAAAGGAGTGCACTGTGCAACACATACCTGACTCCTGTCAACCCTGGCACTTGCATTAGTTAGTCAATGCAATTGTCAGGCTTTGAGGTAGAAGATAGGTGGTGCCAAGCAATTTCCTTCTGCTCTAGGGTCATTTTCCATACACTCATACAAGCTGTGGGAGGTCTAGAACAATGTGCTTATGATTCTAGGGTAACTAAAATCATCTGCCTTATACAGGGGAGGAACACTGATTTCTATGGAAAGATCATCCACAAGGCAAGCCAGCGTGCTGAGACGTGACCTCTGGATAAGGGAATGTTTAGCAAGCTGTTGACACTATTCTCAGTGGCAGTTTTATCCATTGCAAAGACAGAATTAAGGCATCTGTACCTGCCCTCCCTAAGCATGCTCACGTCATGTCAAGTAGCAGGACCTTTCCTGTAGCAGCTACCAGTCTGCAGATTGCAGATCTCATTGCAGTCATGCAAGATAATGGCTGAAAACAAAAAATCTGCATTTAGCAGAAGCGAAATTGAGACAGGTATTCCTATAAGTCCCATGATAAAAAGAGAAAGTATGTTTAACATCTAGTATATGTAATATTTTTGCCATGGACTCATGTAAGAGAGGACAGACACAGGAAGGGTAATATCCTATATTAGGTGGAAAGCGTAAGTTATCTTCAGCATGAAACTTCAGGGGCCTTCCAAGTATATAATTATTCTAAGAAGTTTTGTGTAAGAGGGACTAATCATAAAAGCCTCAATAATTTTAATCTTTCTACATGTTATAATAGCCACCAAGAAGAGATTTTTTCACAGCAAGGGGGAAAGGTTTACATAAATCAAGAACTACACCAACCCCACTAATATTATAGAAACTGCAATTATGTTTGCCTGAGGATACCTAGCAAGGGAAAAGCCCTCAGAATACTGAGTAACTCAGTTACAACTGGCACACTAAATTTTTCCTTAAATTAAAAACTCGAACAAACAAAACCTCACCCTGAATCTGGGCTCCTCTAGATGTGCTCTTTTATATGCTGCCTGTTTCTATTTCTGTCTGATTGACTGAGCATTTCTCCTTCATGGACTGAGCCTTGTCTCGGGGGCAAGCTGGCATCCCCAGTCCCATCAGAGGGTGCTGTGGTGATGATCCTCTGAGCTGGCCTGCAACGTAACACATGATCCCCTAAGAGCTATTGCTTTTTCTGTACAGTCCCAGCTGTTTCTGTCAGCATTCAGGCTCTTGGCTGAAAGGGTCTAATACAGTGACACAGACAGCAAAATGAAGCAATTAATAACATGCATGTATCCATCAAGTGTGCTCAGTGTTGCCAGCAGACCCTGTGCAACCTTACAATTTGGGGGGCTTTTTATAGTGGGGTAGACCTCGAGTCACATTGGTTTATCTAGAAGTACTCAGTGCAGCCTTTGGACATGGAATAAATAGGTTAGCTGTAGTAGTTCTGGTTACTACTGTAACTTTTAGACAAATTCAGACTTTTTATCATTTGTATACTAAGACTTTTTTTAATCATCTCTTACCACTGAAAACTAAACTAGCTGCTAAGACTAGCTATTTGTCAGATAAAATAGAAATTTGAGCAAGGCAGTGAGACAAAACCTAAGAAAACACAAGATGGTTTATTCTTCATTATTAAGAGTTCCTAAGTAAGGTTTTCAGTGACTACAAAATCAGCTTATAGTTTGGAAGTAAAAATAAATTAAAATAGATTTTTCAGTCACTGCCACAGAACTCCCTTTAACTTTCCCTGATTTGAATAACAGTTCAGTGAAGTATCACCAAAATCAGCAAGATTTTTTCTTGCTAAGTATTCTTAGCACCACTTATAGCCTTCATTATCTATAAGCCAGTTGTCAGAATTTAGCAATCCTGTATGTGGATTAAGTACAACATAAGTTTGGGGGAAAACTGTCTTGTATTAATTAGAATAGCTCAACTGTAGTTAAAGAAGACCGTTCCATATTAACAAGGAATTTGGCCTAAAAAGAGATCTGTCTCTCTTAGGTATCACTTTCACTTTAAAAGAATATTTTGCAATTAGACAAACATCTGACAGTCTAATGTGGATATAGGCTTGGTTATTAACCTTTCTATCAAATGCTATGACAATGTTATTTAGCTTTGGTTATTCAGCAGTACCTGTTGTTTTCAAAACATCAGAGCAATTAGCCTGCTAAGTCAAGCACTCAACAGGTGCCTTTTACTGCTGTGCTTCTGCATGTCCAACCCTAAGGCTAAATGCATTGTTTTTAATGACTGCTCTGTGTGATTTGTGAAGCAGTTGACTCCTAACATCATTTTTTACTATTTTGATAGTTTTGAAAGATACACGATGGGAAAGCACACGAACTGCAATAAACATCATAAAAGAAACTGTCTCCATAAAAACAAACACAAAACCACCCCAAATTTTCTGGCATAAACCATTTTGGTAAGAGTTCATGGTATAATCAACCACAGCCTCATCTGAAAGAAAAAAATATTTTTAACTACTCCTCTCCTCTTTTGCTATATTTCATTTGATGTGCAATTATATTTAACTACAATACACAGAATCACACATAGTGTATTGAGGGGATGTTTTAAATTATGGTATAAAAAAATAATCAAATTTCTGCATCAAATTTCTGTTTTGATATTTAATTTCTCTGACATGTAGTATTTGGCTTCCTAAAAATCACGGCACTCATTAATGCTCATCTGCTTGTACACTTTTAATACACTACCTGTTGATTCAGTAAGAGCTGTAATATTGTGTCACTTACTGCCCTTGGGAAGACCTGCTGTGGTACAGACTCTGAAGGTCATAATGGGAACAGTTTAAATATATCAGCATCAAGACGCTTTTCTCCATTTACAATTGTAATGCTGCTAAATGGAGCTCTATATGTGTTAAAGACTGCAAGAATGTAAATACAACAGCATCAGCTTTTGATGATCCAGCATTAAATAACAGCATTAGCTCAGGCACTTCTGTCCTACAGAACCACTGTCCAGAGGACTCTGAAACTCTTATGGACTCCTTGCATGGACCAAAGATTAACAGGACAAATTTGGAGAAGGAGTGGAGAAGGATGGCACTGAGGCTGCCAAATGCAGGTATCACTTCACCCCACCAGCACTCAGTGAAACACCCACGTGGCCAGTGGGTGCATGCCCTAAGGAAGTATTACTGGTCTCATTCTGTATTTCTTTCCTGGCTACTTACTCTGGTCACTGTGAAAACTCAAAATTACTGTCAGATGCTTCAGCATTGGAAAGTAGTCCATTTTCATTTTTCTGTTCAGCTTGTTATCTTATTCAGAAAAAAAACTGATCAGACATAAATGGTTTTCAATTAACCTCATTCAAACTGTTGTTTATCAGGTTATTTTCTTCAAATGCTTATATATTGGTCTGTTTTGATGCTCTTAATTGCCTTTCTCTACATTAACCATTCAAGCAATCTCTAAAGTATTATAATTCAGATTATATGTACATTATTTCTATGTCTACTTTTCTTCTCCACTAAAAGATGAAGCCTCTATTTGTCCTGTTTAGGTCTGTGGGAAAGTCTTTAATTTGCATGAGGTGCCCTAGCAAAAAAATTTCCAGAAGAATAAAAATATCCTCTCTTTTATTTTTTGTAGGCTACAGTCTCAGGAAAAACTTGGCATTACAACTGCATTCTTAAGAACAATTGAAAAGAAGCAGACAAAATGCTTTAGAGTTTGGAGTAAGTACCAAAGAAATATACTATCTGTAAAAGGCAGTAATTTACTGTGTCTAAAATACTATTCTGAGTGTACCAGCATGCCTTACACTGCTGAGATCTCTTTATAAAATTGTTTGAATGTTATTTCTCTAATATAATTTTAGCCGTAAAGAAAAATCACTCTCCTTCAGTCAAAATTGTAACATACATAGCAGCTGGGGAACAGGATTTTCATTCGTACCTGAAACTTGGAAAAGGAATTTAGCCAACTTCTCACAGTGTGTGAAATTTCTTGCCATCCTTTGATGTATTTGACTTTTTTTTCTATCTTAAGAACAACTAGTACTAACAAACGAAAACAAAAAGTCTTCATTTTGACAGCTCTTTCCCCTTGGCTTAATCCCAGTGTAGCTCTTCTGCTTTTCAGCAATATACAAGCCTCTTTTCTTTATACTCAGAAATATTTCAACGCCCGAGTTGGTCATGATAAAAGTGCAACTTCAGAATCCAACACGGGGCCAAAATACATTCCTGACCTGCTGCCAGATTTTACCTGAAATTGGTTAGTACTTGTGTACGTTCTACCTACAGAAGACATATTTGACGATAGTAATAGAAAAGGACCAGACCACCACACAAAATTAACAGTTAATTAAAAATGTAAGCATGATGCTTTTTCTAACAGACCAGTTTGCTTATTTAATGAAACTCCTGAACAACAACAACAACAAAATCTATGAAAATGTTTCACAAGCATAATTTCTGTAATCAGAAAAAAAAAACAAACCAAAATCTACAAGTAAAACCTATGAAAAACAGACTTTGGGTTATACTTTCTTAAAGTATATTTGTTATATATATAAAGATCTATATATCTATATCTATATCTATCTATATCTTTATTTGTTAAATATCTTGCCATCTTAAAGGACTAATCTGTGCATCCTTTCTCCCCTCTCTCAAGTAATAATGAACTCATAACCTGAGATTTGGAACTCTCTGGAGCCATCCTCTGCTCCATTCTAATAAGGCACTTAGAACTGGGTCTCCAGCACACTCAGAAGTCTTTGTGCAAAGAATGCAATTGCACTACCTCACAGAAGCAAAAAAGGAAGTGATTTGAAGCCCAGCATCTGCATTAAAACTTTCTCAGTCATCTGTGTGTCTTGCATTCCAGTGAGTCCTGCTGTCCATAAATTCTCTTAACTGACAATTATAAAAAAGTGCTTTAATGCATAAATTATAGGTCCCTGTCTTGGTCTCCTTTGTGGTTCATGCACATAAATGGAACAGAAAGAAGTCAGTTAGTTTGCCAGAAAAAACAGGCCATTTAAATATCCAGTGGATAGCCTGTTACATGGAAAGCAGTCCTCATGCCAAATAGAGCCACTGGCCATATAAATTCAGTTTAAGAGCAACCAAACACATGTAGTAAAAAGCCAAGTGCCACAACTGTCAAACTCCTTCTACAACATGATGCAAGAAGACAAATCTGTGATTCAGGTATAAATCCAGTAATTTTACATTTCCAAATAAACAGACACTTTGAAAGGATGGGAAGCTGAAATGAGTTCTCCTATTTCGATCATAAAGGGATATGAATGTGTTCTTAGGCAAACATGAAAGCTACATCTTGAAAAAACAAAACAAAAAAAAAAAGAAATAGTGCTTATTTCAGACATAGTAACTCAGGAGAGCATCTGTATGAGGAAAAACTACTTCAAACCCTGGGATGGGATACCATGACACTGTCATTTTGGTTTCTCACTCTTAAAACAAGCATTCTACTTGGGCTAGATGGTAGTTCAGATGTGACTTTCTAGTTGTATAAATATGAGAATAAATAATGTCATTAGAGATAAATTTTGGATTCCATTTTGACATAAGATTCTACTTCTTATGCTCTGATTTTCACTTTTCCATTGGATATGCTGATTTTTGATTTGACACTGCTGTTACTGAACCAAGTCTAAAGGTTTTGGATGAGGTATTACAACATATTGCATATTCTTTTCATATACTTTGGTAGACACTTAAGCTCAGTAAGTCTGTTTGCCTCTGCCCTTAAGTTGGAAACATTTAAAAGCATTATGAGTAATTTGCTACTTCTCAGATCTTATAAATCAAAGTGTTGGAAAGTTATACTGCTCTCTTGCTTTGTTTTCAGAACTCAGTGAAAAAGATAATTGCAAGAATAAGACCAGAAACAATGTAAAGAAGTATATTTAGCAAAGTTACAGCTCTAAAAATCCTATGAATAAAGATTAGGTTCCAGAAAAAACACAAGCATTACACAATCCTATCAACCTGGAGGAACAAACAGGATTGTGATTGCTCAAGTAAGATGATTCCCTTGACCTACAAAGCAATTTCCCTGTCACATCTGAGTTTCAAGTGTCTTCCTGCATCTATTTTGCAGTTTTGAAAAACCATCATCAGCGCAGTGCCTTGAGAAGAAAGGAGGGTAAATCAGCTTTGGATGTTGACTAATCAGATGAGCACAACTAATTACAACACCAATCACTTCATTAGATTATTAGCTTCATCTCTTTTTGATCAGCTACTTAGAAATTTTAATACAGAGGATAAGAAGTCACAAAGCAGAACACTCATTAGAGTATCAGAAGTATGAAATGCTGCTCTAAAACAAATTAAGTTAGAGCACAGCACAGCAAAGTAGAAGACAAATGCTTTTCAGCTGTGTGATTGCCCATGTTCTCAGTGAATTGACTGCTACGGACATTTCTCTGGCCGGAGTCTCTCTCCAAATCTGAGAGGTGTCTTTCTCCCAAACCAAACTAAAAATCTTTAGAAATGCTGCTTATTCGCCACTTCTCCCTGTTTCTTGTCTAAACTAGTTCACATTATCTAAGTTCTTCTACTGTCATAATCCACATGCTCTGTTACCAGCTCCTCCTTCCAAATTTTCAGTTAAGCATCTCAAAATTAATTTATGATTTGCTCATATTATTTCTTTCTAGTCACATAATTAATTAAACAATACTGTTCCTGCGAAATTGAATTTTCTTATTTCTAGAACAATCTCTACCCTTAATTTTCTTTTTTTTATGCTTTAACTCCATTAAAAACATCAAGGTATCTATGCTGCTTCCCAGTAATAGCATCTCAGGGTGTTATGATTTTTTGAGCTAAATACCTGTGAAAAAAATCTCATTATCATAACTTGCCTAATTGTAAAAAATATATAATGTGATGCATAATAAATTAAAATTCTTATGCTTTGTCCAAATGTGCCTTCAGCATAAGAAATAAGTATGTATGTTCGTGTCCTATTTTCATGACAGTTAACCTGAAATTGCCAGTGAGCATCCTACCTCAAATTATGTCACATCATCCTATCTCCAAACGGCTTTATGTGCACACTGAGGGCTGGTGAAAGAACTGACCCTCTAGCATGCCCTTTGGCCTAATGAGTCATTGGGCATCACTGCTGCTTGAAATAACCTGTAAAAAAAAGAAAGGGATCACTCTACCAGAACCCTACTTACCCCCACCTCGTCCATGCCATACAGAATGGTGAACAAACTCTGCTATGAGCGTTGCTGTCTATGCTCTCTACCCCTTCAGCTGATACCCCAGGGATGGCATCGGACAACCTGGATCTTCTGCCAGAACAAACTTCTTACAAGACCCTACACTGTCCTGTTTTGATGCCTGGCTCTCTTGTATGTCACAGGAACTGCTCAGGAGGCAGGTATTACTTATTGTCAGAGATTTAATTTTTCCCTTTTCATTTTAACACATACCCTTTGAATCATTCAACCCTAATTCACTCATTCCTGTTAAACTAAATGCCAAATTCAAACTTTGCATTGGTGCCTTAAGATGCTTCTAGAACTCTTGCATGTGTAGCAGACTCTCTACTTTGTTATTTGCTTGGCCATGAAATATACTATTATGCTTCAGATATTTCACCCTCCCATCTGCAAAGATATGCATCTAACATATTACTGTATTTGCCTCATCCTGATTCTTCCTATAAATTGCACCAAAACACTTGTATGCCATGAAAGAAGACACCTCACCTTCAACCATTTCTCTCCCCCAAAAATATAGTTTACAGGAGCTGTGTGTATCTGAGTAAAGTTTTCTGCAGAATCGTTGTCTTCTTTCTCTCATGACGCACCTTTGTGCATCCTATTTCCATCAAGTTTCACCTTACATAGGAGGACGTGTACATAGGTACATGTTTCTTGTGTATTGTGTTCTAAAAACCCACAATTCACCAACAATAAAAAAAGAGTCGGGGAAAAATTATGCAAACTGAACAACCAGAAAAAGTTGAGAGCTGGTTTCAAGTACAAAGTTACTGGTGCCGTGGCAAACTTCAGCCTCGGTCTCTAGTTAATTATTCCTGTGCTGAGGAATTTCTGCAGTTGTTTTTACTTTTCAGTTGACAGATAAGAATTCCCTGAGCAAGAGATACTCAGCACCATCAGTGCTTGCTGCCATGTAACCTGCTTTTACAACAAACTTCACCTCTAACAGTGCTTTGACTGCAGTGGTGCTATGCCTGGGAAAAGAATCATCCTCTGTATGCTTCATTTGCCAGTCAGACCAAATTAGCAAAAAGATAATTACAGCTTATAAAGGTGTCTGTTCTTTTATGAATAAACACTCATTCTAATTTTGTAATTATTATTTTACCATTCTCAGTTAATTGTCAGTTACTCGAAAACACAGCTTCCTCTGAAACAGTGCAAACACAATTCCCTGAATTACAGTGAAATTTCCTGTATTAGGTATAAAGATTGCAAATTATTTAATAGAACTTTAGGAAGCTTAGTACTTATTTCCCAGCTCAGAGAAGATTTCCATTGCCAAAACCTTGCTGAAATAAATATGTTAGTACCAAATACAAGAGCATTTTTTCTTCCTTCCTTAGCAGGTGGCTCTGGTAAAATGACACTCCATCAAGAACAGTAAATGTATGAATCAAGTATTGCAATGTTCCAGTTCCTTGTCTTTGAGTTATCTTTCTGCCCAGAGCAGATTGTCTCCATGTCCCTCCTCTGGACTTGCTCCAACAGGTCCATGACCTTCTGATGTTGGGGGCCCCAGAGCTGGATGCAGCACTCCAGCTGCTGTCTCAAGAGAGTAGAGTAGTGCGGGAGAGACACCTCCCTCGACCTCCTGGCCATGCTGCTTTTGATGCCAGGATACCACTGACCTTCTGGGCTGTAGGCACACACTCTTGGCTCATGTCCAGCTTTTCATCCACCAGAACTCCCAAGTGTTTCTTGGCAGGGCTGCTCTTAGGGGCTTCTCCCAGTCTGCACTCACATCTGTGATTGCCCTGACCCAGGCATGGCACCTTGCAGTTTGACTTGTTGAACTTCATGAGGCTCTCATGGGCCCACTTCTCAAGTTTGTCCAGGTCACCCTGTACGAGACCCCTTCCTTCTGTTGTGTCAACTGCACTGCTCAGCTTCATGTCATCTGCAAATTTACTGAGGGTGCACTTGATCACTGATATTAAACAGCACTGGCCTCAAGAGAGAGCCTTGAGGGGCACCACTCATCACCAGTCTCCCCCTAAAGATAAAGACATTGACCACAACTCTGTGTCTGCGTCCAACCAGCCAATTACTCACTCACCATGTGAGGCAGAACTATTGGAATGGCCTCAGCTGGGGCTCACCCTCTCTTCCCTACTGCAACCAGAATCAGACAATGATTGGGCTTTGCTGGGCACAAGCACCACTTCCTGTATTTCTGGGCTCTGGCAGCAGCTGAATGTGTTTCTGACCACAGCCCTGGGAACTTCTTAGCTGTCTAAAACCACACCAGGGTTAGAGGAAGGGAAGAACTGCACACCTGCACTCCAGAAACACCCCCTGGCACCAACAGGTGCCACTGAACACTTCAGGAACATTCAGGCACTGTATGGACTCTTCTACTGGAGGAAGCTTTGGGAAAGTTATCTGTATTTCATATGCAGTATTTATTCTGCGCTAACCTCCTCTGGAGACACAGGGTCTACCCTGAGAGTATTCACTAGGAGAATTACTGAGAAACAACTATTCAGCAGTTCTTTGCTTTCTGCTATTCCACAGTGTAGCCAAGTCCCTAAGACAAAACTCTTGGTTACAACAGACAAGTAGTAATCCATAACCAGGTTCAATTTTATCTGCTTAATCTGCCTGCTTCTCACCAAACATATCTTCACTCTTGCCTCATCATTTTACCTAAAATGTTGCTTTCAGCATCACGGTATTAAGCCACACAACACCACTGTCACCCATGTCATCTGTTCTCTTGAGAATCTCCATGGAAAGCAGCGCCCTGGCAGATGGAAAATATAAACTTCACTGTTTTCCCACACTTCTGGGGATGTGCTTCTTTTGGGCTTCTCCAAATACTACACCTGCCAGGTAGTGGTACTGCTGTGATGGCTGCAGCCAAAGCCACTCACATACACGTAGGTGAATGCCTGAAATTCAATCCACACGAGGAAATCTTTTCTCAAAACATGCCTAATTAAACTGAGCTGTTAAACATTTCTAATTCAGCTCATACACCTGTCTTTGCTATCTGTTATAGCCTCCTACAGGAATCACGTCATAATGATCAATATGCCTCCTGCCCTCTTTCCCCAAATAAAAGTTATACCATTTAGGTCCTCAATTTACACATTTATAACACAAAGTCCAGTTGAAAACTGCCTCAGAAGATTCAGGCAGTCTGCTAGGCTGTAAACTTGATTTACAAATCTTCCCTGTTAACTGAACAAAACATGACAGCCAAAAAGAACAGCAATGCCAGAGAAGTTGATCACTACTATAACATCAGAAAGAACAGCAGTAACAAGCATAAACTCTCAAAGTACTTTAAAGATTAAGTGCAACCATGTTTATTTATTTAGACCGATGGTGAAGTCACTCTGAACAAACAGCAGAGAGTTCTGGAAATATTTCAGTATACAAGTTCAGAGAACTCCAGAAAAATATGGAAGTACCAATGAGACTGAAAAATAAGACCTAAACATCCCAAAGTTGTATGAATTAGGTAGACCGATTAACAAAAAAATCTACTGTGTTTCCTCTATGTCCAGTTCTTCAAAAATTGTAGTATTAATATTTTGCATAGAATTTTAAAGTTTAATTGCAATTTCAAGGGGATTCAACTGAATTTAGAGACTTACAAATGGCAAGCCACTGTGTATGTAATGGTCAATACTTCTTCTCTGACTGCAATTTCATCTTGATGTAAAGAATACAAAAGCAGTTGCAACTGCAATTTTGAAAGTGTCTATTTAAATAAACATCTAATTACAAATGTCCTATATTGTAACTACACATATCAATTTAAAGTACCATCCAGATACCACTTATTTACTTATTTATTAAGAGAACCCAAATTAACACTTATTAGCCTACATGACCATAATTGAAAAAAAATTTTCAAATACAAATCTTTCTCAAGCTGTTTGGCTGACGTTTGAAAACAATCATACTTGCAATTGCTAATCAGCTCATCGTTGTAACATGCTTTACAGAATAGAACAGTTAGAAAGTCAAGCACTGAAAACTCACATAATACCTAAATTAAGTTGGCCTCTGCATCTGTAATTCACCCCCTTTTACAGAATAGTTGTGATATGTTGTTTACACTGTCACTTTTCACCCTTGCAGGACTCACGGTGTGTGTAGGAATCCACCACACACAGTGGATTTCTTTGATGTGAATGACAGTTTCGCTTAGAAGGGTTTGTTGGGGTTGTTTTCCATTAGCCTGCTCACCTCTGTCAGCAAGTATTCCATGATTAATGCAAGGGAAGAGGAATAATAGCCCTGACATGAGAAAGGAGGAAGGGAATTTTGTTCGGCTCCAGATTTTGTCTCAGAGCTTGTACTTTTTGTATTTCCAGTTTTCCAGGGGCTTGACTTGAAACTCTGGAGTCACCCACGTAACCTCAGAATTGTTGGTTGGAAGAACCATCAGGAAGTCATCAGAGTCCAGTCTGCTGCCTATGGCAGGATTATCAAGACCAGACAAGGTCAGTGGTTCTGTTGGAGAGCCTTGACGTGATCAAAGGATGGACTTTCCACCACCTCTCTGTTCCAGTGTTGCACTGCCTACCTGGTAAAGTGTAATGTCCAATCTGAATTTCCCAAGCTGGAACTTGTGACCTCTTCCCTGCACCATCTCCAGTTTCTGAGAATTCTTATTGAACAGAGAGGGCCCAAAGCTGGAAACAGTGTTACCCAGGCGTCCATAGAAGTGCCAAAAAAAGGGAGATAATCTTCCCTGCACCTGGTCACAGATGTATCCCAGTCTGCCATATACAGGAGGGGAACACATTGTTGGCTCATATTTAGATTGGTGTCCTTTATAAACCCCAGTTCCTTTTAAAAAGTGTGCTGCTTAGTCAGGATCTGCAGCCTGTCCTAATAAAACAATAAAGGAGTAGTATATTCCATCAGTGCTCTTCCTTCATCCACGTGGACACGTGCACACTTTATCACAGAAGGCAATCACACTCACTAAACATGATTTGCCAGTGGTAAATCCATGCTGACTGTTCCTCCATCGTTTGCTTTGAAATGGATTCATAGTCCAATGAAAAGTCATGGTCCATGTTTTTTCCGAGGTTTGAGATACAGCTGATCCTCAGACTATTTTTGTTCTCCTCAAAGCCAGATTAATTTTTAGCCTTTCTCTAGTTCTCAGTCATCTCCCCAAAACACCAGTGTGATAGATGCCTCACAACCGCATCAATCAGCTTTTTTGCAGTACCCTTGGGTAAATTCCATCCCATGTCATGGATCCAAATACATATATATATCTTCTCCAAATAGCCCTTATCCTGTTGATGCCCATGGCTGCTTCTCCTTGCTCTTCTTAAAACACACTGAAATGTACAAAAGTCCAGGAGCAGGATTTGCCTGATAAAACTGTGCCACAACAGGTGTTGAGTTCTTCAGTCTTTTCCCTTTTATCCATCACTAATTTGTCTTCCCCATGCCTTAATGGACTTGCATTTTCCCAACTTCTTTCGCCTTTTAGGATACATATGCCTGTAGAATCCCCTGCTGTGACCCTTTATATCCCGAGTTACCTCCTGCTGGTCTTTGATCTTCCTCATTTTATCTCCAAATGCAGGTTTTCTTACTCCTTTGTTGTTCTGTTTTCCACTTGTGCTTCAGGAGACTTTCTGTTTACCCAACTGAGCGGTTCTCCCACAATTTCCAGACTTCCTGTATAGCAGCATGATTTGCTCTCAAGTTCCCAGCAAGCTGATTGCTTTTTGTTTGGTGGTTTGGTTGGTTTTGGAGATTTTTTTTTTTTTAATATTTGTGCACACCTTTCTGCTCTGAAATGGATCCACAAAATATTCAAAATCCACTGAGTGTGTGACTGCCATGGATACCTTGATGCTGTGGTCACGAGGAATGATCAAATACCTAGGCAGGTATGGTTAACAACCAAACTTAAACTTGAAAGTATGCCACTAGAGTTGAGAATAACAACCTAAATGTACAGTACAGGCCCACAGGAGGTTGATATCAAATGAAATAGTCTGTACTGCTGGCTGAACATGCTGATGTGAACCTGCTGCAGGGCACAAGTGCTGCAAGCTACCTTCCATTTCCACTGCCAACATCCTTCCTATTTCCTGCCTGGGTATCAAGGACTGCACCAGCAGTACTGTTTCAAGTGAGAAAGTAGCAGGAGTTGTGCTGAGGCCACTAACTTCATTTCACACAAACTATGAAAAAAGCAGAGTGAACTCCCAAATGGCATCTGCTGTAAACAATTCTGTTTCTCATTGCAGATTTTAAACATGAACAAATATTTATTATTGATAAAATAGATTAATTGTTTCTTACTGAATACATGAAAAAATGAACAGCACAAGGACAGAGCTCCAGCAGAGAGGAGTAAATGTGAAATGATTAAACAGGAAAGGCATGAATAAGTTTAGACACCTGCCAAGAGTCCCATTCCCAATTCTGCTGTATGTCTGCAGCAATGAAAACTCCAGGTATTCAGATGTCACTGAAAACATGATCAATCTCCTTTCTTTCCTTATCTAAGAAGTAAGGAAAGAAAGAATGAAATCTTATTATTAGTACTATTTGAAACCACAAAGAAAACCAGTGGGTAGTTTCACTGTTATCCTCATAACACATTCCTGCACTTGATTTAAGAATGGGAGCTATTAGGTTAATTTAGATTATAAGGAACAATGGAAATCAATTACTTTTACTGTATGGCAGCTACCTCAAAAATTTTGGATAGATTAAGGTCAGTACATGACTTACCACAGTATTAAATAAATTCCAGTTCATGCATATTTATTTTTATCTATTACATCTGATACAAGCTGTGGTTTGCATTAGAATCCCCCAAACTGTACTAACTGGAAAATACCTGAAGCACCCTCATACAAAGTAAAATACATTTACTTCGCTAAATTATGATCAGTTGAAGCTCTCACATATTTGTAGGGGAGGAAATATAAATAGTATCTAAGGATTGTGCTACTTTCACTTGGTAAACTCTAATCTTTTTAGTTTATAGTATAAATATAATTTACTATAATGGTCTACCCAAACCGTTGAAGAATGGCTGACTACATAACACATCCACTAGCAATAAAACATAATGATAGGGCTCATGCTATGAAAAACTAACATTTGTTTACATAAATTAGCCCCTATTCAGTAATTACACTGTATGTCTGCCATAAGGTCAGGCAAAATGTAACCCCAGTAGAAGCGATGCTCTAAGCATTATAATCTAGACAGAGATATGTTAGAGAATTATGGGGGATAATTAATCAGTTAATGACTTCCATGTGCTTCATGATATGTGGAGCCACAATTCTAGAATAAAATATTTGTGCTAATGCAATCACTTCCCACTGCCTTAAAAGAAATTCTACCAACCCCATTATTCAGACCAAAGAGTACAAAAAAAAAAAAAAAAAGAGGAAAATATATAAATACATACGATCCCCTCTAGAGATGAACATTCCTGTTTTATTAGCAAGTAATTATGTGTTTTCATTACAGATAATAATACTAGTGAAGTGCTTGAAGTACCTAAATATTCAGGACCAAAAACTGTAAAACAAACTGATTATTTACAGATCATCTTTGTATACACAAATGTGACATACAGACAGCACTAGTATGCCTCTGAACAACCAGTACCTCATTCAGGTGTCTAGTTAAATAAGACACCTAAAACAAGTCATAAATTGCTTTTATAATCAAAGGAAGATGATTTTTTTTTCCCCTGAAATCTTTCAAGGTGGAAACACTGCCTATTTAACTTTAGGTACTCCATTTTTTTTTTATTAAAGCCCAAACTAAATAATAATAATAATAAAAAAAAATCTTGGAAATCTTTGAGTAATTCAGTGCCCAAGGACTCTTTTAGCTGACTCTTCTATAACATAGGTGAAGGCAAAAAGAAAACTACCAATTCTCTAAAAAGGTAAAGGAAACAAAAAAAGCAAACACATTGTTCTTGTAAAAATAATAAGAAACTCCCATGTCATTTCTGTATAAAATTTCAGTTCAGAAAATGGCATCATTCACGTGAATTCCCCTCTTCCCCATTTCAGTCCTGGTGATTCCAGTGGCAGCCACGCTCCTGCTGATTTTGCTGGCGGATCCTATGCCTTGTGTGTGGACCAGGTGTCCTCAGTAACCTCTGCAACCCAGTGACAGGGAAGGGTGACAGAATTCCATCCAAGAGTGGGCTAAGGAGGACTACACTGTTTCCAAAACAGATTGACATCCAGCACGGAAGATACCACCCTAGTTACATCACCATCCTTGATGTTAAATTAATAAAGCTGCACCTTCCTTCTTGAACTTGTCTCAGTTGTTTCTTCTTTTAAATTTGTCCCAGTTTATCCTTCTGTTGTGCACAGCAAATATTCATATTAACTCAAAATTTTTGGTTTTGGTCTTGCTGTTGTTGAAGGCAAACAGAAACACTACTCTCTGCTCTGCTCCCTTTATCACATGGCCTCCCACTGTGTTTGTTAATTAAAAATAAGATTGTCCTTATTTCTGTGGGTTTATGAAACTTAAATACTTCTGAGGTCACAAGCTGTGCCCAAGGCCAGGCACCCGTAGATCTCCCTCCTCGCTGACTGCAAGTGCTCGCCTGTGCAATCAGACCGTGGGCACAGGCAGCTGACTCTAACACCTAAGTAACTACTGAAAGTGCAAACAACACTGCATTTTCTCCCATTTGCATTGATTAGAAGACACTCCTTCTTAACATCAAGTCTGGCAACCAAACACAGCAGGTATCAAAATAAACCAAAGTCAATCAATTTGACTAGTTGACTAAAAAGCTTCCTCAGCACAAATCAATTGTATAAAGTGAACACAGGGAATTAAATAAGTTTTTTCTAAATAAATATTTTTATTATCCATTCTAGTGGGTATTTTTACTTCATTAGGGGATTTAAAAAACCCCTAAACTCACATTTTAAATTTTGCCCTCTCATGACCATCGTTTTTGAAACACTTTCCAAATATTGTTCTTTTGTACACAGTAAATCCAATACAAAGATGGATGAATGACAGCAGGGGGAGGAGGTGTTTCACAATACTACTGTCCTTCAAGAGAAAACCCTGAAGCTGTAACCAACTAACTGTAATAAATGACTACCTGACAAAAAGAAATGAGCTGTGAATGTAAAAAAGCTACACTAGGACAAATACTTCAAAAGTACTTTGTCACAGAAATTGTCTGCATGGAGTGTGCAATCCTAGCTGAAAATACTATTACAGATTCATAAAATGGTCTGGGTTGGAAGGGGCCTTAAAGACCATCTGGCTGCAGCCTCCCTGCCATGGGCAGGGACACTTTCCACTATCCCAGGTTACTCAAAGCCCCATCCAACCCGCCTTGAACACTTCCAGGGATGGGGCATCCACAGCTTCTCTGGACAACCAGTTCCAGTACCTTACCATCCCCATAGTAAAGAATTTCCTTCGAACATCTAATCGAAACCTACTCTCTTTCAGTTTGAAACCATTCCTCCATTGTCACTATATGCTCTTGTAAAAGGGTGTCTATCAGGCAGATGTTGAATGTTTTCACAGTACATGCTTATGCATTTAAAATACTGGCTTATATTTTTTTACCGAATGTATTCTTTCTTTCCCAATAAAACTTTCCCACCAGTAATAAAGACCTTGAAAATACTGTATATATGAAGCTAATTTAGGGAAGACAGTAGGAAATAAACACCTGAAATACAAACCCCCTAGTATCTCTAACAGATTTTTGAAGAGGGCAGTGTGCCACTATATTAGACTAATTTTCTGTATTAGACAGAAACTTAGCACAGACTTTGCTGGCAGAACACAAAAAAATTCTCTCCTTTTGTGCTGCTGTTGCCTTTCTGAGGCAGTGTTTGCAAGGCTCTGTGTGTATCAGTAAGCTGTAGGTGGAAATCAGCACCACCTTCCCCAAGCTTTAAATCATCTCACTTCACTTCTGTGAGTGTTATCTTGTATTATGACCACAGAAATATTCAAATCAGATAAAAGCAATGAAATTGAATTGAATTAGTAACAAGCATCACTTGGTTTTTACTTCATTTTTTACAGAAGCTTCAATTTACCCTCAAATTAACTGTCCACTTTACTAATCCTCTCAGAAAGGGAGGAATCCATTTTATTGCAAGTAGTGGTCTTCATCTCCATTTCTAAATGTGGTCCTACTAGACTGCCCTCTCTTCATCAAAAGAGATCAACAAAAAATCTCCCAAAGTGCTAAAACTCCTCTATGGAGTGGTGATAACAAGTGACTATGCAAGTGACTTGATGATAACAAGAACACAATCTCAACACTCACTGGGCAAAGTTTCACAAAATATGATATTTGGAAATGATCTTCTGCTTTTCAGTGTTCAGCTCAGACATTCTGAGTGGACTGCAAACTAAGCAGGCCTGGCAGTCTGCAGCCTGTTTTATCACACTCCCCAGGAGCTGTATTTTTATTTATTTACTTACTTCATTAGGAGAGTTCTTGGGAAAATATTTCCCAAACAGATAAAAGTTGCACAGTTTGTGAAGGTGATTAGAAAGGACTGCAGCTCTTAGGGCTTCAGTGCTACATTTACTGCTGGAGAGCATTTCTCACCAGCTCTCAGTAGCTCACCAACTTGCAGACATGTGGAATGCCATCAAAGCCTTCTCTCAGGAAAAGATTTGAGCACTGGCTCAACTTGAGTTGCTGGCACTAATTATTCCTGTGCCTGAAGTCCAACAGTTCACATGCCCACAACATTCTGAAAGGAGGTGATAAAATGTTTACTCTGTCATGTTGGCTGGCTTATCCAAAAGGCTGATGCAAGCGCAGCATACTTGAAATATATCTCTCTACTGCAAATCCTCAGACTGAGCAGAGACCAAATGATCCTCCCATTCCTAGGTAAAGTTTCTTCAGATTTGAAGCCATTTATCATGAGACAAAGAGGGAGAGTTGCAGAAGTGCACCCTGCCTTTCCTCCACTATGCAAAGCCATGTGTTTTCACACGTTCATTCTTCATATTGCCTAGTAATGCAAATAGTTTTAGGAAGAGGAAATCTAGTCAATATAGAAATCACACGATGAGCACCAAAGAACCCAAACTTACTGAGTATTATTTTACTATCTCTGGTGAAATTGAGTGGGCATATGAACTCTAAATGACTGTGTTTCTCATCTTTCTTGGGTAAATAAAATCCTCTATCATCAATCACCGTGACCATGAGTGGTGCCACAGAATTGTCACAATCAGCTTTTCTCTCATGCTGAGACAAATAATATTTTCTGTGGAGCCAGACTATATGAGTTTTTCAAAGTATCCATTCAAAAAGGACTAGTCAGGATTTGTGATGGTCAGCAAAGCCACAACAGAGGTGCACCTTGATTCCCACTGACACTTACGGTTATTCTCTTCAATGGGCCCAGACAGCAAAGAAAAACTTGGCTCCTTCACTTTATCCTCCCACACAGAGACTGCATATGGTCTAAAATACATGTGGTACCACATAGGCTTAGGGGGCTCTTCCCAAAAAGAAAACATCTGTGGCACAGTGATACTCAGCTCTACAGCTGGCCAGTGAGGAGGAGACCTGTTATTGTCAGCTGTGCTTAAAAGTCAGCTAAAATCAAGCCAGCAGGACACTAAGACTCAGATCATACTTTATTACAGTGTCTGCCAAGCTAACACCTGTTACTGCATAAATAAAAACTGTTCTGAAATGACAAAAAACCCAAATAACAAAGTTGAAGCCATTTCACAAAAGAAACTATTTACTTTCTTCAAACCATTCACATCTACAAGGCTTAAACCTCTGACAGAAGGAAATGTAAATTAACACTACCTAACTATGCAAATAAGAGTGGACATTTAATTTTCATATTAGGCACTAGTTAACAGCAGGCATTCAACCTGAAAGGAATTAAAATCATCAAAAGCTGGGAAAATAGTCACTCGTTCAAAATATACTTGAGCTATTCAACACCCCCCACATTCAAGGCTAGGGTACACCATAAGCCATTCAGCCTTAGAAGCAACACTTTACAATTTTGTCATTGTTGCTGAGCCTAAGAATATCATATGATGTAAAAGGCATATTCATTCTTTTCACATGTAGGTCTATCATTTCCAGAAACAGTAAATTACTTAAATACAGGAAGAACATGCCCCTGCCATAGTAATAAGTAAATACATTTAATTGTATGACACCCAGTTAAGTTGTGGATTTTCTTTTCCTGAAATAATCCACATACATTCATGTTAAAGAGAATAAAATATGTCAATTGAAGAATAGGAACTAAATTTCAGCTAGGTTAGCAGACTCTCAACATATAGGTCCAGTATTTCTACTGGTATCTAAGCATGAAGCCCCACTGACCCAGGAGTGAGTTTCACTGTTTGCCCAGGAAGCACTTATATAGTGCTTTGAAGATGTATGTTGACAGATCACGTTTTGGCTAACTGTGCAAAATCAATACTCTGGGAGTTTGTTCTGCATTTGAAGGCAGATATTTGCAGAGCAGCCCAGCATCTCTTTTATCAAATAAAATGATGCAGGAAGGAGGTATGCCACCAAAGCTTACATGTTTTTAAGTACAGGAAAGTAAAAAGTGGCTGGAATTATGCTATATTATCTTTCAGACCAAAAAATAATACAAAGGGCATTCCATAATATCAGTTTAAAATCAAAATTTCTGTTTAAGATTTTCATCAGCTTGAGCCCAGAATAAACTTCCAGAGCTATACAGAATTTGAAGCATCAATTTGATATGTTGAAATAATGCTTCTACCAGGAATGCTGAAGAAGCATTAAAAGCACTACACTTCAGAGTGCTATTTGAATGCCACTGCTATAATTAATACAGTATGACCTTGTATAAACCTTATAAATTAGTTCATGAATATGCAAATTAGGAATAACTACACTGTGAAGAAAAAGTGGGGTGCTTAAATATCTGACACAACTACACATTTAGTTCTGTTGGTACTTTTCCCTTGAGTATCTTCTGAATAAAAATATTACAGTAGTAATCAGAGGACACTGATCTATTTCTACTAAAATCTCTCTCTTCCCCTGAATCCTAACATTAGACTTTTATTTCAGCTACTTTTCTGAACAATTGCAGCATTCAGAAAGGAACAATCTCTTTAATATCTTGCACAAATTCACCTTCAAAACTTTAGCCTTAACTGGGATGCAATAGTTGTGGCCTCTCAATTGATTTGTGGCTCTTTTCTAGACTGGAACCTAGATTCTTGTAAAGCTGAAATATACATTTTTCTGCAGACTGACTCTTTTTTATTTCCTGTGCTTTTTCCCATTTTGGCTTGCAGGAACTGCTTGTAGTAACAGTCTCTCCCTTGAGTAGGTCGTCTGTGGAAATACACAATGCATTCGAGTTTTGTCCTAACTTTGCATTCCAACAGGTTTCTTTCTGACAGAAAATGTGGGCTTTCTGATGGACAAAATTGCATGGTCAGAGCCTGAGAAGAGCTCCTGGGTTCTAGAAAAGCACGGAAAGGACTGAGGTGGGTTGGTAAGTCCAAAATCTCTATATCCACCAGAGCATCAAGAGAGACGGACAAAACATGACTGCTCTGTTAATAGCAGGAGAATCACAAAATCAGCAGCAGCAGTCCTGGTCCTACTGTAAGAAGCCAGCTGCATTTATACTCAACAGCAGATACTCAGAGCTTGCACCAGTCAGTAAAGACAGAAAGGTATTATGGCTCCCACAATCATCCCTTCTATATCTGAATGTATACAGCACAAACACACCTACACCTATGCACATACATACGTGTATCAGCTTAGTCTCAAACATGTCTCACATACATGTGTCTACATACATGTTTCTCTAGAAACTAAACGGATGATGAATAAATACAGTCTGTGACATTTATTTCATGCTGTTCCCATATCTTATTTTGTCAGTATGCAGCAGAGTGTTCTATTGAAAACAGAGTACAGAAGTTCCTAAGAAGAGGAGTCAATAGACTTTGGATGTTTAAAAGAGAACTGGAAGAGAAATAAGGTAGTGAGACAAATGCATTAGATGCAAATGCCTCTGAAATACATCATTCATCTGCAAACCAGTTGAAAACATTTGATACTCAGGTTTCACAGCTAACAAAAATTGTTTTAACAAGGCAATTTGTTCCTTCCAAAAGTTGATCTATCCAGAAAATACTACTGGGTCAGTTATTCAAGTCATGTTTTAAAAGCAGTTTTCCCTTCTGCTCTTCTACTTTGAGAGCTTGTTACATATTTATTCAGTTGAAAACTAATTTAAGGTATTTTGTCAATGGTTTTATAAGTAAGAAAGTATGAAGTATGGAACTTGGAAAGATATGGGGCTTTCTAAATAAATAACTTCTTGACTGATACTCCCATACAATTTCTAATAGACTAATGGGGTGAAGATAAATATTTTAACAGGTCTTTGATGGTCACAATTGCCCCTGTATGATTAAAGATTAAATATAACATGGAAGAAAGAAAAAGCATTTTATAATTTTGTATCTAAACCCACACTAGAATTTTAAAACAGTAAAGTCTTAAAATTCTTCAAAATCCTCAGATGATATTCATTTTACTTAAATTCATTTTAAATTAATTGAAAAACAAGGTTCCAGATTGCAAATGAGGCAAAAATTCTTGAAAAGTTTTTTGTGTGATTTTTTTCAAATAAATCTCTGGACAGAGATTTATAGTTTTGTAATAAGTAAGCTTGAAGTTTCAGGTTAAGACAACATTATCCAATGTTTCTCCTGTTGATTTTTAAATTTCAGACTGGAATATTGCAAACATCCACCCATTAACAACTGGGATTACAAATTCAGTTTTCACCTGACTATCCCTAATAAGTTTAAGTGAATCAGAAACTATAAATCAAAGATACATTATTTCCCTAACACAAGTAAAAGAATCACAGCTAAAATACAAAAGGAAAAAAAGAAGTCTAACTTTACCAGAGCTTAATGAGGTAAGGTATTAGTATCTCAGTGGGAAGGCAACTCAAGTGGGTGATTACTCCAACGTGTCACACTGAAGTCTGGCAATTTATGAAAGTTGAATATTTAGATTAAATTTGTACGTGATAGCCATAATGCTATATTTAGAGCTTTGAATTACCTCAACAATTTCAAAGTGTTCCAGCTATGTAAAATTAATTTGGACAATGTGGCATTAAAACTACTTTCTTTTTTCAAATCAGAAAAGTGTGCGAAATGCAGTTTGTAAATAACATCTTTAAGGAAAAGAGAAAATAACAGGAGAAGGAGGTCTGATATTGCTGCTGCTTTTTATGTGATTTCAGCTGCATTACTGGGTGACTGGAGTTACAGACTTAAGAACGTGGTTAAGAAAGATAATGAGTGAGAATGAGTACTAAAAATTGTAGGTAATAAACAACTTTTTAATTAAAAAATCATAGGAAATTATCATCCAGAAACTGAGAAAAGCAAAGATCAACAGAAAGAAAAATAATTCATATACTGTTGTGATAAAAACAAAAAACAAAGATCTGCCTATTCCTGTATAATGGCCATTGCAAACTACTTACTAGCTTTGTATATGGGATGGATTATATTACATCACCTCTCAGATATTATTTAAAGTGAATACACCAATGAATACACCAGACAACCAAAGTCACAGAAGACTGAAAAAACCCTCAAACCCAAATTCTCCTGGCATATGTGATAGCATTAAACCTAGGTAATACAACCTGATGTCTCTAAAATCTGCCAACATTCGATATTCAGGATTTGTCAAGTATCCTGAACACCAGTACTCTTCCCCTGATATTGAGCACTGTCACTGATAATCCCAATACAAGTGAATTTTACCTGTATCCCCTCAAAATGAGCTCTAGCAAAAACAGAAAAAGAAAACAGCAGAGGACAACCAAACCAGAGTCTTAGAAAAATTCTCCCACGGAAGATGGACTTTCCATTTAGCAGATAAGCACAGCACAATCTCAGCCAGCAACCACATCACATTTTCTTGATTTACCTCCCTCATCCAGTGAGATCTTGAAATGGAAATACAGGTCTTGCAACTAGACCCAAGTAGAAAGTGTGAAAGCTGTTCAGTTTATTACCCACAGGGTGGTGGGTATTTCACCAGCAAGACTCTGTCTACACAGAATTTTCTAATATTTTCATTCTGATACTTGCTGTTTCCTTCAGCCTACAGTATATTACAGTATATACAGTATATATTCCTCCCAGTATATTACATTAATTCAACAGAAGAAACCAGTTACCATCTCAGGGGTGAGCCTGCACTTTTCTCTCTTGCATAACCTCAGATTTGACATTTTGCATAGAGAGAGATATTTTCAACAGAGGAAAAAAGTAAGCAAGAAAAGTTACCGCTGGCGTGAAGTAGGTTTCAACCCTCTCCAAATGTTCTTGCTCTGCCAGAGAGCATCCACACAGACTCAGTGGAATGGAACTATCTAAAGAAGATGGATGGAGGCCAAAAAAACATCTGAAGCTATTAGAGAGGACAGAAAGATGCATCTGGGAAATAGTGAGGGTTTGATATCAGAAAGATACTAAAAAGCTGTACTATGATTAAAGGGCCTGGGCTTACAAGGAAGACCAAGCTGCTCAGGACAGCAGTTCGAGCTGCTGCTGCAGCTGCCTGGGAAGGAATCAGGAGTTATAATATGCACAGTCTTTTGCAGGCAGATATGAGCTTATTTTGCACGAGCTGACCAGAAGCCATTCTGCTACGACAGCATCCCATCAAGCGCTTGGTAGTAAGCCTTGCTGCAAAGCAGTGTGTATTAGATCAGGCAACGTACCCTTCTCCCGTGGGCCCCAGTCCTCAGGCTGACCCAGAATGCAGGCTACAGTAAGCTCACATCAGTTTGCAAATGGGCGTGCACATACACTCACAAGAAAAAAAAAAAGAAAGAAGAAAGATTTCAAGACCAGTGTGCAATGAATCCATCAACTAAGAGGTAGGAAAAAGTGAAGTTTGCAGGATCAGGGATGAGCATTGGTCCCTGAGAAGCAGTCGAGAAAAATTAACAGGAAGATGGAGAGAGGAGATCAACACTGGACACGCTCATTCAGAGAGGGGACACTGTGAAGCACCAAATTTGTAACAGACGTTTCTTTCAGAGGCAGCTCTTTAACTGAGACACATTAAATACTGGAAATGTGAGACTTTTAGTGTAGTAAAGGTCTTCATGTAACACCTCCTGTCACCTCCTAGTGATTATGACAACTTTTTTTTGGTAGTGATTTGAATGTAATGGAACACAATTATACCATAAACTCTTTTCAAAAAAAGTCAAAACAACTCAGGTACAAATACCTGGCTTGAGTCACATACCCCAAGATAGTTTTCACATAATCACACCTGTGATGAAGTCCAATACTGCAATACTGCATTTAATTCCGTATTTGCAATATGGAAGTTATTATCTTCTATCTTCCGTTCCCTTCTCACTGTATATAAACCGTCAATAATATTTATTGCTTTTTCCCTTAAACTTTTCAAATATAACTTTGGAAAGGGAGACATTTCATTTGATGAAAGAGCACAAACACAAATAGATGCTGGCTACAGATACACAAAAAATACTGCTATTTTACTTTGCCTCCTATCACTTTTTTATTTGGCTCTTTAATGTATATATGTATATGTAATGCTTTGGATGCAGCATACAACATAGATTGCCTTACTGACACATAAGATTCACTGTTATTTTCTGTGATCTATGTAAAAATTTTAACTCATCTATTTTCATGTCTCTGGGATACACTGGAGATTATTTTCTCCAATATACCTGGAGAAAAAAAAATCTACACTTAAAAGAACCTGCCTATTATCTTAAAATATTTCACAAAAATGATATGCATTGGAATTCAGAAATTGCTATGACTCCATCCTTTAGTAAGATTCTGTCAGAACTGAAACTCTTCTTACTCATTCTACTTTCATTCTCACATCTACAGTGACTTTTAGGAATGGACAGATCAAATTGCACATAGTTATATAAATGCACCTTTGCATTGCATATACAAGTTGGGCATAGAAACACAAACATAAATAGTTATCATACTTGTTAAGGATCTATTTAAGTCTTTTGGCTGAAAAATGTAAATTGGTTGGTCTCATTGAAATTCTCATCTTCCCAGAGCATAAAAAATCTACTTTATATATTTATCCCAACTCCAGCAATGGCATCTGGAACCTTTAAGACATGTCACTTTTTGCAAACATCTTCATTATTCTTTCTACTGATTAAATTGAATGTAATAGTGAGAACATATCGACTTTATTTAAGTAATTGGGGAAATGAATTCTACAAGGGAGAAAATATATGTAATAGACAAGCTTGCATGAAAGCAGCTAAGAAAAGAAAAACAGAAAGCTCCCAACAGCCCTTCTAAAGATTGTTTTTAATGACCTGAAGCTTGTATTCTAATTAATTTCCAACTTTAAGTTTACATCACTGAAAGTCATCATCTTTGCTGACAGACAAACCAATTATTTAGTTTATAGATGACTAAGAATGAGAAATACCAATTCAAACAAAAGCAAGAGGATTAAGGTAAAGCAAAGGTTTTGAAGTACTCACCTTAGGCACCCAGTGGCATTGCGCAGCACCTGTGATGAATGGAGTTGTATTTTATGATCATCCTGGAGTGGAGAGTTTTCCCATCCAGAGTGAGGGATGATCACTGCATTGGTCAACACTGCAAGGGCATCCTGGATGATTGGCATTTTCAGTGCATCACAGGAGGATAGATTCCAGAGAACTCCTACAAAAAGTAAAATGACTAATAATTAACACTTCTCCAAAACAAGTTTGAATATTTTTTTGTTCAAAAAAAGCCAATCCAAACCAATATATTTCACAACACTCATGTGTTTAATTTAGCTGTTTGAGTCAAAAATAAAACAGACTACAATGTAAATGGGGCTGAATGACACCTGCAAACTTTTGCAATCGGAATACAGTTTTAAACACAAAAAGTAGTCACAGCAGCACTGGAAATTTCTCAGAGCTCTGCCTAAAAACTGAGCAGCTGGTTATGATCTAGGCCTATGCAGGCTGTGAAGCACACATGGAATGAAGGAGTATTACAAGGAATTTTTTAGGACTTGGTCTTCAGATATCTTCCTTCTAAGTAAAATTAATAAAAACCAGTGGCAGAAAACAGGTTCTGATTTACACTAAAACTTTCACGGTTGATAGATACACATTGAGAAAACAAAACCTCAGCCCTGTGATCTTCACTGTAATGGAAGTAACTGTCTAGGCTTGTTGGTAGTACAAGCAAAAAGACTTCCTCCACAACCTGATACAGTAGTACTTTACCAGACTTCAGCAAGTAGTATTATATTTTGTAAATATTTAGCTATACAAAGTTACAGAATACTATAATTTTCACATGGCAACAGAAGCTTAATGCTGCAACTAACAAGGACATTTACTGGAGTTTAAAAAAACCAAGATCCCTTCTGTTGCAATTTGTAATGCGCCAAAGGAAAAGAAGAGGAATCAAGAGTCAAAGTTTTCTAAGCACATCTGCAAAGATCAAGGTCACTGCAATTCTGCCACACAGAAAGCAGGCGAGAAACTGTTAGGAGCAAAAGACACCCTGCTTTCCATTCCCATATTTACATATTTGTGTATTTGCTAGAAAAGCACATGTGACTTTTGTGCTGTGCCAAGAGCCTGCTGCTGCTGGGCAGCTCTTATTGCTGGGGGAAGCTGGAGCACAATTTGCTGTTCTGAAGAACCAGTGGTCTTCATTTCAGCTCAGCACCCGCCCAGGAGTAGCTGGAAGAGGAAGCCTGCCTCATCATGCCCCTTCCCTTGCCAACATGAATCCTCTTCTGTAGAATCCAATCCTACTCCTCCCTACTCTCCTTCCCAAAGGACACTAGCCTGACCCCACACCTGACCTTGAGTGGGAAAATTGAGTTTTGATTTTACACCTATCAAAGTTTTCAACCAAAAGAGAAAAATTATTACCATCATCATCATTGTATATAGGTTACAAATACAAACACTACAAAAAATCCAAGTGAGTGTTGTGGGAGGAAAATGCTGAAGAAAGGCCTTAGATACACAGACTCAGCCATTTCTAAATATAAGCAGCAAGAACACTACTTGCTCAAGGCTTTCCTTAGCATTCTGTGCTTTGACAGAGCAGTGTAATTAACAGGAATCAACTTACGTTTTAAAATTAATTACCTCTATGGGAAGACTGTTTCAGTTACACAATTTCATGTTTAAATTATTTTATATGTAACTGTCTGCAAAGGCAGTTACACAGTTCAATATAAAATTTTGATCAGTATACTATTAAAAAAGACCCCATTAACATAATCTGCATGAGGCAGACCAACTTTAGCTACAGAGAAAAGAAAAAAACAGAAATAAGAAAAATGTTCATTTCAATAATGTTTATTTTTTCATTAAGAATTGCCATTTTAAAGGGAGAAGAGTCTTTGTTTGAATTCTGTTCTAAATGTCTTTATGAAAAGGAATTCCATATTTAAAGGAATAAAGACCTTCATGAGGATATTTATACTTGCTTTTCTATGTGTTCTTGTTCTTGGCAAGAACAAGAACACATGGCACATCTCCTATTCTTGAAATACCTAGCATTTTGCTGGGTTTTGTCAGTAAAAACAACAATGCAGTTGCCTTTTTTTTAAACATTTGTCTAGACAGGTGTAAATGATGTGCATGGTATAAAAGCAGAGAATCAGAATGCAAATCTTTTGCCCTTTAAGGTTCAATTTAGTTCTTATGCAAGACAATGTGCTGTAACTTTGTGAAGAAGTCCTACTTTAAAAGTGAAGCAGAAGAGAGTGTTTTGATGGCAACAAAACAATACTTTGGGCTTCAAGAAGTAGTCATGAACCGGAAAAGCAGACAAGAATACAAAAGAAGAAAACATAAGAGCTCTGTCTAGCAAAATGCTTACAAACACGTACGTCGGAACTATTTTCTATTCACTTCAAGTTCTTCCTAATTTAAAGTAAACTCACATAAACATCATGGTATTCAGCAATAGTTGAGCCTAGAAATATTATTTAAGCCCTTCCTCTCTGATTTCTCTAACTGGAAAATTAAACCTTCAGAGTAAGAGGATGATGGGATCACCAGGCTAAAATGGCTATTACACCTTCTCCAAAAATGGTTTTTAGTCAAGGCAGAAGCAAGCAAAATTTAAGTCAAGGCAGAAGCACTGCCCAGTAAGCCTGATGCTTTCTTCCGAGTTTTTACTCCTCACAGCTTTAAAGAGTGAGATAATCTTCTTCCACCCCAGAACAATGAGTTTTATCTTTGAGACCGAATACTACCAACCACATGAACCAAGAATTTTCTACTGACATGTTAAAATTTATTCTCACAAGCAGTGCAGTCTGCTACATGCTGAGGTTGGCATTCTACACGCCTCTTTGTAACCTTCTTAATTAAGAATCTGCAATTATGAAAGGGCACTGGCAATTCACTTCTCACTGTTTTTGCTGAGGATAAGAGTGAGCTAGATTTATGTGGGGTCTGAGAAGATGATCCACTGCTTTGACTTTGCAAGGGAGAACGACAATAAAATAAATCTTTTACCTGATACACCTTCCATTACAGAGCCACCTTTTCACTACATGATTCTGAACGTATTTCCCAAGCTTGTATTCATGACACGCCCTTTAGGGCTACTGTAAGAAGCTTTCAGAATACTCTGAAAGCCCTGCCTGAACTGGGTTTCTGAGCACAAGAAGCAAGTCTGCAATAGCCTCGGAGCTGCCTTGACTGACCCCTGGAGAATTTATGTTGTCATCAGCTGCCCACAGGAAGGTAAGGGACTGGACTCACCAGGGGCCGATGCCAAAAAGTTGGATCCACCCAACAACACAACAGGCCAACTCAACTGTTTCCCATCCATACACTGACTCTTGTGAAAGGTATAAAATAACTAATCAGTATTGAACATCTCTTAATCACTTTCATTCACATCTTATCTCCTTCTTGCTTTTAAAGCTGTGAAGCATTCAGATTAAGTATTTTGTGTCCCTATTTTCAGATCACTTTTGGTTGTATTGGAACACTTGTACAAAGACAAAAACAGCTACACCAGACTGAACAAGTCTTTTTGCAGGCTGAGGTTTTTCACCCTTACATATAATAAATGGAAATACAGTGAAAAAGTATCTTGCAATCACATTTTTAGTTTAAAAGTGAGGAGCAACTGGTATTGAAAATACTCGGTTGATTACAGTTAGAAGACAAATTTTGGGTCTTAGTCTAGCAGACATCAGATGAAAGATTCTTAGAGGAGACTACAGGAATGCACATTCTGGAGATCTTACTGCATCAAGTTGCATCTTCTGGAGCAGTTTATCAGAGGACATGCAACTGCTACGGTCAACGGGTTGCTCAATTTAATGGAGCAGTCAGAGTGAAAACCCCATAATCTCTGAATCAGGCTGGAGCTCAAACTCATGCTAATTAAACATTTCAGTGCATTTTTCTGCTGGTGTTTCAGTTAGAACTGGAATATGTATATCTACAGTCAGATATAACTCAAGACCTGATAAGCCACATGCTATCCTTATTCCATTCAAAGTTAAGAAAATAGAGATCATATACATCTATGCAAAAAATACCATCACAGCAAGAGAACATGTGCAAAACCAGGGGAGTCAAACCAACAATATATTTAGTTAATGGTTTAATGCGACCTCAAATTATGACATATATATATAAACAAACCTCTTAGAATAACTTAGACTACAAATATAAATGGAAACCAAGAAACTGGAAAAGTCATCTTTTCCAAAGAGCATTGCCCCTGTCACACTTCCACTATGGTTTTTTGGCTTTTTGTGGTGCAAAAGATGTACTTTCCCAAATAAATTATATGGTAAAAAGATTGTAAGTAAACAAATACTATTTGGATAAGTGAGACTTTGATTCTTCTCAAAATGGGATGTTTAAAGCAACTTTTAATTATATTAAGATTTTGCTTATTTCATATTTTCTGTAAAAATAAAAATCCAGAAATGTTCCAGTGCATCCAGGTTTTCCTTTTCCATCATAATTTCATGGTTTGGTCATGGAGTGATGCAGAAAACCATTTGATAGTGCTGAGAGACTGCATACCACAAAGAGAGATCAAAGCATTGGCAGGAGTTTTTGTTTATATGCTGAAGGCACAGAAATACTACTGGGAGTTTCCCTCATGAACATGACAATTAAGATTGAAATCTGAGTGCTAAATATTCTGCACAGAAGCCAAGCACAAGGGATCTTTTGCTGGAGTCCTTAGGAAAAGCATCTTCTACCCCAAGCTCCCTAGTGCTAGAAAAGTCATTTGCTGGCTGCCGCTCGGAGCCCCCGCTGTAACTGCAGGGCTGCTCTGCAGAGCTGCATCTGCAGGAGTGGGCTCCCGACAGACTACAGCAGTTCTGCTGCAGAGATGCTGAGTATCAACCACAGCATTTCTTAATACAAAGTGCAACAAGACTTCACAACCAGCTCAGCCGTCAAGGTGACAAAGTGGCTCAGTAACAGACTTTCTGTCGGAAAGAAAAGTGGCTGATTTGAAAAGTTCTGGCACCTGAACAACACACAGCCCAGAAGGCATCTCCTTAAAAGCACACTGTGAAAGTAAGTTTAAAATTGGCGTAACGGACAAGAAACTTTCCCCAGTTTTCTTGAAATATTTATCTGGTTCATGAATGAATACCTATGCATATCTTGCTGTAATTCACTGGTTGACATGCACAGAGGTGGTTTGCTATCTGTGTATAAGCTGATGTAGGAAAAGTCCACACTGAGAAATACTGAGTTTCAGTAAAAGCCATAAGCAGGCAGGAGTTTAAGGAATGCTGAGCAAAGTTGCAGCAATAGTTTTCTTCCCTTTGCATCCACTCATAACCTTGCAAGGAAAAAGCTTCCACAGATGAGAAGGATTATTATGGTGTGGGTTTTTTTTGTTTGATTATAAAAAATACAGCTGCTCTTGACTACATAAAAGTACAAGACTATATGTAATATGAAAAATATAAATATTTCCTCTGAAAAACTAGCCCTTTCTTTATCAATTGCTGCTCTTTTCATTCCAAAATTACATCCTGGATTCTATTAAAACAAAAAGCAGGGGCAAATTTTAGTATTAAGATCAAGTTCCACCCAAATGCTACTGCATTAACAGAAGAGTCTGTGTTTCTTTCATGGGACTGAATTTTGACCTAAGGTTGCTCCTCTTTTTCTGATGTACACTGCAAATTAACATATAACTGTGGAAGGGAAGAAGTGTCAGCCAAGAATGTTAGAGAATTATTAGCCTTCATGTTAAACAGTAGAGGAAATACTAGAAGAGTTGACCAAGGTTACTGTGGAAAGATCAGTGGTTCCTGCTTAACTTGCTTTCCTGGCTGATGAAATTAAATGAGTCCTGTAAAACACTGAAGCCAAACCACAACCAATTCATTCTAACTGACAGAAACACAGAAAAAATGTATCAACTGCTTGCAAAAAGTTTTATCCTAACACATGACTAACGGCAATGCCATTCCAAATTAAGTACTTTATTAGAAAACATGGGAATCTAACAAGGATGGATATATATGAATGGCAAGATATTTTCAGTGCTTACACCTGTATTATACTGAATAATTTTTTTTAGAACCCAGAATCAAAACATATGTTTGATAATAGACCCTAATACAGAGAATAAAAATGTTATAATTAAAGCTGAACATTAAGTTACAGCTCTAAATACAAAACTCCTTTCTAAAAACAACCAGTTATAAAGTTAGTTCTATGTATAAAATTGCATCTATGTGCAAAATGAAAGGCTCAGTGTATAGTTGCTAAAAAAGAAAAAAGAAGGAAACATTTACTAGCCAAATTGTTACGTAAGAAAAAGAGAGCACTGTAAATAACGTTATTTGGGAGGGAAGAAGGGAAGTTGGCCTTTGAATCTAAAAATAATAAATAAAAAAGAATAAAATTACTGAGCATAGTGAAAACAGTAATTTGACCACAGAATGAACATGTTTCACCATAACCTCAAACCTTCATTTTGTAAATGAAAAGTGAAATATTCAGATCTTTTTCTAAACAAAAAGCTATTTTCAAAATAAAATTTGAGTACTCCGTGTGTCAAATCTGCAACATTTCAAACTACCATGTGGTTTTAAACTGCAAGCATTTTAATACTCCATCATTCAGGCAGGCCCAACAAAATTCTATGTCCAGCTGAATTTTTCCAAAGGATTACTACTTGCTGAAAAAGTTCAATGCAGCTCTTATGCCAAGCCATATGCTGCAACAGATGTCCTCTATTTATCACTCCAGATTACCTTGTTTGATATTTCCTCTTAAACTTAGAATTTGACTGAAGTAAAAAAAAAATTAAAAAGATAATTATTTATGTAGTATATTAACAAGCAAATTATGAAATCAGTTTCACCGCTCCATGAATTGAAACATGGGTAAAACTTGAGTGAATTTTCCACAGAAGATGCATCTCACTGTACAAGAGAAAAACAGTTACTTCCCACTTAGAGAGAAAAGGAGAGCAACAAGGGACCACCTTGGGTTTGTGGTGTTGGTACTGAGGGTGGTAAATGCAGGACAAGTGACTGTGAATTTGCCTGGGAAACAGGGAGAAGGAAGCAGGCTGTGATGGGAAAATGGATAAAACCACCCCCAAGCAGACCCCTAAGAGAGAGGAGAGGGACTCCCCTACCAGGAGCATTGCACTGTTCCCAGCAGAAACCTCAGCACCCAGGGACTTGTTCTCCTCTCCCACACTGACCTCCAGGGAAACAGGCACTGCAAGCCTGAGGAAGGTTTTGCATTTCTGTGTAACAGTACTTTCCCTTCTACCTATAAAAATTCTTTGGATGTAACACCTTACACAATAAATCAGTACCCCAGCCTGTTGCTAAGAAAGCAGGGCATAAGATTTGAGAAAGTATCTATTTTAACACATCTCCTTATTTAACTGGGAGCAGCAGAGGGTGAAGAAGTTAATCTGATGATTCAGAAAAAGTTCAGAATAACTCTTCATGAAGACAACAGATTCTGTCAGTGGGTTTTCCCATTTTCAGAGCCAAAATAGTGACAGCATATTGAGAAAGGGGGCAAAGATTGTTTTATAATTAGACAGTAAAATTGTAACAGATATGGTATAAAATGATCCAGTTGAACTGTCAACATTGTTTGCCTAAGTGTTATTTGATAAGACAGCATCATTTTTGAAGAAAAATTACACAATTTATTAAATTACTTTTAGATTTGCTGGTATGTATGAACTATAAATAGGATGTGTTTTGAATGACTCTGGAATTTCTTGAAGATGTCACAGCCTATAGGCTGGAAATCAGTTTCCCAACATCATATGAGTGTAAGCTGTAGAACCTTTCACCTTCCTGTTTTGCAAAGAAAATTACTGCAAAGATTTGGTATTTTGGTGAGTGGTTCCACACTGGATTCATATGAAGACTTTATAAAATGCCAATTATTCCTGCTCTGAATTTGTTTCAAAATCAATTCCACATTTTCAGACATGATGGCAATATTTTCTGTAGGTGATGCTAAAATCTAAAATTTAAACTGTAGAATCATACTGTAAAGTACAACACAACACAGAACTGCGCCTGGCCATAGCACATCCACTGACTATGAAATATCAGCCTAATAGTCTGGAGAAGTACAAATTTACAGTATTACAGTACAAAATACAGATTTTAAGTATTTTATGAAATTTATGATGATGCAATAGTGATTTTTGGAGACTCTCTGTAAAACCTTAAAGTAACTGATGACTGAGGTGGAAAACCAGAGTTGCCATTCAGCCCACTAACCCTGCCACAGGGTTTGTACTACCTTGGTGGCGTTGTTTGAAGTTGTATTGGGGCACTTGGACCTTCAGTGAGATTAACTTAAGCAGCCGCTTCTCTAGAGCAGATGCCTTCATTTATTTTCCTTTTGCTTAGCTTTGATAATGGTCTGGATTAAGCCAAATTTTATCAAGGTAGCAGTAACAAGTAGTTTTTCTGAGTTAAACAAACCCTTAGTTTCCTTTTTTCCCCCCACAAGATTGTAGATGTTAACAGTATAAAATGATAAACTAGTCTGTGAAAAGTTTTGGCTGTGAGATGAAACGCACTGTTTCAAAAGCAGTCTGAGACTTGCAGGGGATTTGATGGAGTTTGGCTTTTTTTTTTAAATTCTCAATGGCCCACAGAACTCAGGGTGGAGGCTGAAGTATGGAGGTTTGCTTGAAAGTATCTCAAGCAAAAGAAGGGAGTTGAATTATTATGTAACCTCTGGGAACTGAAAAGGCTCTTGTACTTGAAGAAAGAAATAATGAAGAAACAATATGCAATTCCTTATTCAGCCACTGGCTTCCATCCAGAGTAAATAGATAGGAATTTTCATTACACAAATAATTTGTTAATGTTGAAAACAACTTTTATTTAAAACACCTAATTAGAAGTAAATTACTTCATAAGCTTTAATCAACTTTTAAAACTGATTGTGGTAGGATATTGTACTTTCAATTACATCTATTTAACGAAGGAGTAGGAAAAGTTTATTAGAGCTAATACCCTTTAAATCTCCATTTTGAATAAAAAGCATTTAAAACATACATGCAAACTTTAGTGCCCAGGCAAATAGATTTGAAATTTGTTAATCTTATCCTAAATCTTTTGGTGGTAAAAGAATTCAAGTCTGTAAATCACCTCCCTCTGTGCTTGGCAGAGTTCCTCAAAACACTTGTTTGAAGTTATTGAAGAGAATTTGCTTATGTGCAGAGCAGAGACTAAGCAAGAAATAATTGAACATATTTTCCTGCCAAAATCAAAATCATCACTTCTGAAAGCAGTGTTCTGTGCTAGGAGTTATCTAACTCCATGCTTAACCTTTCTAATTTCCTTGACTTGACAGGACATAGTGATCAGATACTGGAGGTGGAGGAGCTGCATCTTAAGAGGCACTTGTGTACTTTTTGCATTTATCCCACATCTCCATTTTGTTTCACTACATTGAGTTATGGGCCCCAAAGGATATCTGACAGTCTTATGCTCTTAGCTAAGCATATATTGAACCAGAGCTATGTCAACCTTGTAGCAGCAGTCTAGAGCATGATTATGCCATCGTGACAATTTAAACACACATATACGGCTTTTTGTGTCATCTGTTTGAAAAGCTTGTGATAGGCAGGATATGTATCTGAACCTAAAACATGTATCTTTATAATCTGATTTTCAGTTTGTGTAATGCTGAAATTGTCTGTTTGGTTCCAAGAGCAAGCCACCTTGTACATTTATCTTCCTACCTATCTTTTTACATTACACATCAAAATGCTAATTAATTAGGCCTTTCTCTGGTCAGGCTTCCTTATACTTGCATTGCTCCATTACAAAACTTGAATACAGTTAAGAAATGGGATACTTAATATAAGCAATACTGGAGCAACACCTAATATAAACCTGCGAAGTAGAAGGGGTATAATAGAGAATTACATCAAGATGAAATACTGTAATACAGAACTCATAGAGGAGTTTGATTCTTCTTTACTTAAGGCTGTGGGAAAGTCATCTCGGAACGAGATAAAAGAGCCTTTACTCATTTTCAAATCAAATTTCCAGAGAGCAGTAAGATTACAAATAGGTGCCACCTCCAAATGAATGTTTATATCACAATAAAATTTCACATCTGTGTTTACACACTCCAGTAACTAAGGTAATGTCAAGGGCACTTTCGCAGAAAACTGCTAAATTATTAAATTAAATTGCTTCAAGATCCTAAGTACTAAACAGTCAACCCTTTGCCATAATATTGTTAAATAAGATTTACTATGCAAAAAAAAAAAAAAAAATTGCAGGTATAATACCTTACAAAGTCCAATTATAAAATAACATTACAAATAGGAAACAATTGCAGGCATGTGATTTTGACTTTGGGAACCCCCAACAGATGAACTGCCATTGGACTAGGAAGTTAAAAATCCTAAATAACTGTCCAGAATTACTTTAAAAAAAGTAAATCCAATTAAATCTTCCAGTGAAGTGAGTTAAAAGGTCCTTTTAAATAGAATATTCCCTTAAACATGCTTTACGCATCAGTGCAGGCTCACTAACTTACACCTACACAGATTAGCAAAGGCAGATGCAGGGCTCTAAGGGGCCTTCTGCAGTGACTTGACCAATCTGCCACTAATTTATGCACATGCTAAGAAGCAGCATGCAATCACAAGGAGGTTTCACTTGCAGTGCTTAACTCACACCAGACAGATCTAAGGTGAACAACATGTAATTGCTTTCAGTGACACTGAGAGATAATCCATAAGGTTATAAACATATGGCAGCTACTAAAACTAAAACAGGACTATGTAAAAATATTGCATAACATGGGCTGAAAACAGGAGACCAACCAAGCCAAAACACAAACTGGCTGTAGCTGAAATTAAAGACAACACTAGTGAATACTGGAATCCAAAGTCTGGGAAGTAAATGAAATTCTTCTCTGTCCAACTTGACTGTGGGCTAAGGACACTTGGAGAACTAGTGCTTCTTTGAAAGAAACGTTTTGTACACAATATCTTGTAATGTTTTGCAGGAATGGAATATATACCATTTGATTCAGTGAATAAAAATGTGAATGAAATACACAGAGTCAGTATCTACCTATCTATATTTCATATATATGTATAGTGGTAGATAGTTTCTGCTTTATAATTTTTATGTGCTAATTTTTATAATTTATATATTTTCAGTAGACAATAGTTAAATTTCTGACACTTCATTGTCGACCAAAATAATCAGGAGACTGGCTGCTAGCACAGGAAAAACAATTTCTCCTGCCATTATTTATAGCTGCAGCTTTTTATCATCATGTACTTTCTAAAAGTGGATTATCCACTTTTACCTTTCAATCAGAAATGGTAGTTACAGATTTTAAACAGGTAATGCAGTCATACAAGGGCCCTCTTTAAAAGGTTTTTTTTTTTAATCCAGCTTCCTCATTGTTCATAGGCAGAAACTGTGTTTCTAGCTGTGAAGGATCTTGTTTGTCAAAACTGAGAAGAATAGCCATTCAAACCATTTTATCTGAGACAGATACCCAGTTAACCAATCAAGCTGATGGAAGAAGGAGCAAGCATAGGTTGAATCACAGAATCATAGAATGGCCTGAGTTGGAAAGGATCTAGCAACAGCTGCTTGACCTCACCTTCTGCACAAAGCATCCATGGGGCTCCTCTGTTATCCTTGCTATAATGTCAGATTTTTCCACGTTTTTTTTTTTTCCCTAACAGTAAAACGAATAGAAAAAATTATAAAATAGAATTTTGTGGAAGGCTTCATAATTAACTTGGTAAAGGCAAGAGAATCAGAAATCAGTTACTCATTGTCATTATTACCAAGTGAAAACATTCTTTCTACCATCTGCAGGATTTGTGCTAATTTTGTACTGTGTTCCTCTCTATTTATATTTATTAGAAAAGTGTTAACATTTAATTATTTTAAAATAGAAGGCTTTTATTTTTTCCCATTAACAGGTGCTACTGTGGAAACTGGCAGCACAGCGTTGGGGTAAAAAGATGGCTAGATTAAGTGTGGTGCATTCAGCTTACACCTATTTCTTTTCATTTACTGACTTACATTGTGATTCAGGTTCTCCTTTAGTCTCTGGAAATTACCAGAGGCTGTAGGCCATGCCAACATCTCTATTTCTATCAGAGTATTTCACTTTTGCACAAATGTATATATTCGTGGGTATACCTAATTTTATCCACATTCTTCTAGTAAAAACCTGTAACTGTAGAAGTGTTTCTGTGTGAACAATCTTTCCATATCTTAGGAAATATTTCTTGGGCATTAACACCATTTAATTTCATAATAGCCAGGCAGCACACCCAGAGCGTCTTCATAGGACCCTGTGCTGAAACCATTTTCTTGACATGAGAGAGCCTTGAAACTGTAACACTTTGCTATAAGGTTAAGTTTGTGCAATCCAAAAATTTGAGCATAATTTCCAGTATTAGCCCAAGACCTCTGCTGCTGAGGAGAAGAAAGATGAGATAAAGACAAAAGTGAAAAAAACTCTGTTTTGTAGAGATTATGGCAGAAAGAAATCTCTGGAAAAGAGGACAAGCCACAAATGGTGCTGAAGGCAATCCTGACAATCAAGGAGCTACTGGGCTAGAAAGCTGGTGTGCAAGTTTAAATACCCTTCCAACACCAGTCTTGAGATTGCCAGAAATTGAAGTTATAATCCACTTAGAGAAGAGCAACAAGAAGGAAGAGAATGTGCATGTTTGAGGAAGAAACTAATATCAGAACTTTCGCTCTGCTGGCCAAGTGCTTCACGGTACTTGGGGCAGGCAATGAATGCTTCCCTACTGCCAGACAAATTGAGCTGCTAAAAAACCTCTCCAGGCCATATTTCTTTCCTTGCAGCTCGGTGCCTACCCAAGAGTGATTCACATCTTCATCTTGCCAGATTTCTGGACAGGTCATTTACACTTGATAGGCTCAGTTCCCCATCTGTACAACACAGATAATGATACCTCCCCACCTAAGAGAAGTGCTCTGCAGACAAATGAGGTAACTATTTAGGGGCAGCCATGTCAGAGCCTGTATGAATTCCTAAGGCATGAACTTTTGTGCCCTCTCTAAAAGTAACAAACAAGAGCAGCTTTTATATGGACAGGATGCACAATGAACATGAGATGGAAAGGCTCAAGGTATTATGTTTACTCCCAAAACAGACATTTGTTATTTTCTCTGCATCTCCTCCAAGCTGTGGAGCCCCTACTGAAATAATTACCTTCCTGCCACCTCAGCTCAGGAAGGCTGATGGAACACATGAGGAACTTTTTATTTTTCCTTGTGCCTGCCACCAAGTCAAATCTTTTCATTACCAAGGGAGCTGCTGCAGGAGCTACCTTTCATTCCCCAGAAAGGATAGAAAGAAGGAATTTAGCTGGAGTAGCTGTCACACTACAAAACTTTACCAAAATAAAAAGCAAAGGAGAACTGATTCAGATGCACAACTTTAGCCTGTTTCCTAAGAGATGCAACATGAGCGCTGCAGCTATGAGCCTTGCTTTGGAAGGAAGCTTTGCAGAACACTACCACAAACACATTTGCATTTTGAAAGCAAGGGCCAGTGATCTGCATTCTGAAAGGCACAAAACATGGTCAGGGCAAGCAGTGGCCTTCTAGGATGTACTGGCTATTAAAAACAAACAAAAAACTCCGATACAAAAAACAGGCTCAGGAACAAAATCTTGAAATACCACTGACTTTGATTCCATTCCTCAGGGTCACCATCTTTGTCTTCTCCCCTTTCATACATGTCCAGCACTCCTGATGCCCACCATCCCTGGGAGCTGCATCTACCTGCACACAGGCAGGTTACTCCCTACCGCTGATGGTCAGTACCTACTCCTCTTGGTAATAACACTCTGAGGGCATACTAGAAAACAAACATCCTTTCTTTCTGTGAGAATTTGGGAATATTTAACAGCATCCTGTGCAATGGAACCAATGTAAACTGTAGCCCAGTATATATATTTTTTAAATGACCTAATGACATTACGTGTTCCATCTACAGATGGCATGGGAAGTGCCACGGTGACTGCTGAGGTTTATTAGCAGTTTGCCACTTACTACTCAGAATAAATAGGCAGAATGTTCCCTGGAGCCAGGATGCTGACAACATAACCAAGAGACAAACAAGTATGTTGAATCTGAAGCAGTGGTTACACTTTATTAGATCTGTCAGTAATTCTGTCACTCCACAGGAGGCACGATCTGAGCTCATGTAACCTGTATCTCTGCCCCATTAATCCTGACTAACAAGTAGGAGGTGATAACAGTTGTAACTAAGAAACAAAATTAAATATAAAAAATCTACATTTAATAAACACCATGCAGTTTATTCAAACACCCTCAAGGAAGGAACCTGGACCCAACCAAAGGATGGTAATCTTATCAGCTGTATCCTAAATGAGGCCTGATCTACAAGGGTAAGTAATTTCTGCAGAAACATCGATGATAATGTGTACTCTGATAATTCTGTGACAGAAATCAGAAATTTTCTTACATACTATAGTAGGAAAATCATAATGAAAAGACCAGCATTGAAAATAGGATAATGAAAATATTTTTGATTTATAGTGTTAAATAATCACCAAATAGAATGAAATCACAAAGTGAAAAATAAAAAAAACCTCCTCTAACTCGCTTCTGGTTTACATATTAAATATGCTAGCTTAAGGGCAAAGTGAAAAAACACCTCCAAACATTTCATATCAGTCCTGTTTGGCAGCATTCCTATATCCCTGAACACCACCACCTCTCCCCTCTCTCTTAAATTTCAGAAAGGAACAAATCCACACAATCTTAAAAAGACCAGATCCTACTATATAAAGAAAAGAAATAAACTACCACTACCTGCATGTAGTAAAACACATCACATAGCATGCTATCAAATTTCAGACAAAAGGCTTCAGAAGATGACGTCCACCTCTCCAACAGTTTTCCAACTTCCGATCAAAACCCCGAATAAATCCTCCCTCTTACATCACTACATAGGATATAAAAGCAATGAGCAACAGTTTCTAAGTAAATTCAGTAAAATATGGCTCCTGCCTGGCCAGCCCTACACCAGACAGAAGGGAGAGCAGAGGATTCCCACCACAACATATCCATGTGTGGAGCACATCTCCCGCAAGAGCACTCACGGCTAACAAGAACAAAGGGAACCAGCAACAACAGGCATAAACCATACCTACACCTGTAAACTGCATGATATTGAAAGCCATTCATACATTACATAAACCCAAAGTGCTTGAAAGCTTTTTGTTATGGCAAATGAGATGGTCATGAAATAGTTACTGATGGAGCTAGTGGAATGCGGCACAAAACTGCTTGCAAGACTGACAGAGAGTTTGAACAAAAAATATTGAAAAATTCAAACCTGTGACCAGTTCTCTGATTTCCAAATCTGTAGTCTTGCGGAGTAACCGTACTAATGCTGGGATACCACCACAGTTTTTCAGAGCTATTTTGTTGTCATCATTTGCCTTCCCATAGACCAAGTTTCTCAAAGCTCCACAGGCACTACGGTGGACTTCTGTCATCCGATGGTCCAATAGGTCCACCAGTAATTGTATTCCGCCTTGTCTTCTTATCTGAAACAGGCCAAAGTGATAATCATACAGTTAGGCAATGAACACCAGTATGAATAAATGCTGTCCAATGTAATTAAGCTTTGTTTTATGCAGGCTGCAGGCCAGCAAAGGCGTGCTGGTAATACCACAGAGCTGTTACATTTCACCACCTTCATTCCCAGTATTATTCTTTCAGTGGCAACATAACTGTACACTGACAAACCCGAGCTCCTGTAAAAGCAGTTAAAGTTAGTCAAGAGTGTTGCCTCATCAACGTTTCTCATGGTTCATCAAGGTTTACCTTGGCAAGAGTTTCTTCTGCGTTGGAGAAACATCATCTCCTTCAGAGTGTAACACATCACAAGCTAGAAAAAAATCCACAAGGCTACAGCAAACAAAAATGCACTTAATGTCATAAAGTTTTTAGGAGTCTTGCCTTTACATTTAATTTCTGGGAATGGGAACAGATACTGTAGTGTCAGTGAGGACATTATACCAACTAAATTGGGATGAGCAATGATGAAAGGAACAGAAGGAATCACCAGAAACATAAAGAAAAGGATGAGATTTAAATCGTGGTAAGGTTGTTTTAACAATATTGAGGGAGACCCCTACGTGTTGCAGGAACAGAAGTCTTATGCGTACCCAAGGTGGCCTACAAAATAAATTTCTAATGTGATATCTCATATAAAAATCATTCTAATAGAAGCACAAAAATATTTGAGACAAATGATCAAGAAGGTCAGGAATACCAAGTACAATTTATTATGAAACCCATTTCAAATAAATACATCTTTATTATTCTGTGGCACTATTTGCTCCTCAAAGAGTAATCAGTCTTGGATCTAATTTTAAGAAACTACACAGGTTCATAAATAACATCTGAGGAGTACAATGCTCTAGCTTCAAGCAAGTTACACAGACATCTCTGAAAAAGTCAAGAAGTTTACCCATATGTGTAGTTGGCTAAGGCCCAAAACAAGCCAGGCACTTCAGCTGGTCATTTTACATTTAGGACAACAAAAAATTTGAAATATTTGTGAAGCAGTTTTTGCATGGGCATGTGTTCTTGGGGCTCTGCAGGGGGAAGTCTTGGAAGAAGGAAACAGTTAAAGTACAATAAAATCTATTAGGAATTTAAGCTTCATTTACTAACTTAAAATCTTTATGTAGAACCCATTTACAGCATTTCATGGATCTAACACAAGCTTAAACAAGGCGAAGTGCTGGGTCCTATGTTACTGTCACAACAATCCCATGCAATGCTGCAGGCTTGGGAACGAGTGGCTGGAAAGCTGGCTATTAGAAAAGGAACTGTCTACAGCAAGCTGAACATGAGCCAGCAGGTGCCCAGGAGGCCAAGAAGGCCAGTGGCATCCTGGCCTGTATCAGCAATAGTGTGGAGAGCAGCATTAGGGCCATGATCTGCTTGGCACTGGTGAATACTCAAATGCTGTGTTCAGTTCTGGGCCCCTCACTACAAGAAGGACATTGAGATGCTGGAGTGGATCCAGCAAAGGGCAACGGAGCTAATGAAGGGTCTGGAGCACAAGTCCTGTGAGGAGCAGCTGAGGGAGCTGTGGTTGTTGAGCCTGGAGAAAAGGAGGCTCGGGCTGACCTTATCACTCTTTACAACTGTTTGAAAGGAGTCTGTAGCCAGGTGGGGGTCGGTCTCTTCTGCCAAGTAACAAGTGGTATGACAAGAGGAAATGGCCTCATGTTATGTCATGGGAGGTTTAGGTTGGATATTATGAAAAAATTCTTCACTGAAAAGATTATCAAGCACTGGAACGGGTTGCCCAGGGAATTGGTAGAGTCGCCATCCCTGAAGGTATTTAAAAGGTGTGCAGATGTGGCACTTACTGGTGCAATTTGCAGTGCTGAGGTAATGGTTGGACTAGATGATCTTGATTGTTTCCAGCCTAAATGATTACAACCTAAATGATTGAATCTATGATTCACTTCAAATAAAGACTGAAAAGTGATTCAGGCTTTAGGATTCCAAAACTGAGCTATATGAAATTACTCACTGCTAAACCAGAAGTTCTCCCTTTCTTCTTCAAGTTTATCTGGCATATTCTTATTTTTTTAATAACAGCAAAACCAAAAAATAGAACAGCTGTGTTATCAAAAAGCATATGTACCATGATGTTACAGTATTAAATTAAGATGTTTTAATGTCTATACAGTTACCACACCGCTTTGGTCTAAGTGCCAAAGTGATAGTGTTTAAAGATAAAATAGGATATTTTTCCTTAAATAGGCATTATATCAGTACGCATGAGCAATTTTCTGAGCAATATGCAGGTCACCTCAAAGACTACAGCAGCTGGCACTACATGATGCATGAAGAGATAAGAATGGACATTGGTAAAATACATCAGTTTCAGGCAGAAAAGTTCACCAGTCTTTTTGAGAGTTTATGCTTCTGCTGCTCAGAGAAACCATGACATCTTTCAGTTTAGAAATGAGAAAAGCAGGTCAAAGAGAAAAGGTGCTGCAAAATATCTCACTGGTCAAATCTTTTCCATGTGAACAGGATGACTTGCAATTAAATAATTAGCTCATTTCTGAGCCAGAAAAAAATTTACCAAGTTTATCTGGGAGAGGTGGAGGGTGAAACTTGCTTGTTTTGTTTGCTTGGGTTTACAATCCATTACCATTTAACCTTCATATAAAAATGTATTTGCTTCCCCTACTAACCAGATTTTCAAAACCAAGCATGCTACATGAAGAGCCACCTACATGACAAAACAGATGACATTTACTAAACAGACCAGGAACAAAAATTTATGCATCAGTTCTACAAAAGGTGAATCAACCGGGGAGCTTCACACTTCAACCTCGGAAAAGAAACAAGATCTGATAGAAGAAAGAATACAGTTAAAAAATATATGAGTTGCCTGGTGTGATGAGTAATATCAGGAACGACAGAATGAAAACATGCCTGCTGATCTTTGTGAATTATATTTTTAAAGCACAATATGTTGAATGAATATTTTAATTGCTTTGCTGCTAAAAAAACGGAGTAAGAATGAGAAAAACTATTACTTTGTAGAAAAAATCATTCTGTGTGCTACAGTTCAGCTAAAGACTCGGAAGGCTCTGTCTCCATTCAGTAGGACTCTGTGCCTATGCTGTTCTAGCCACTCTTTCCCTTGCACACAACCAAGTGGCATCTCACGCTCCTCAGCAGTTTATCCAGTGGATGCTCTCAGGTGATAGGTTTTGCTATCTTCTGCTCATTTCTAAAGGGAAATGTGTGGTTCTGCTACACTGAGACAGTATTCCTGAGCTGCACCTTCCCTTTCCAGTCACGGTAGCTGACAGTACGCTAGTGTTCAGCTCATGCAGCTCCTCCTCTCCCAGGAACCTGAAGCCAGCAGCAGACTGGAGTGATTCAAAGATAGTTTCTTAAAAGCAAAGGCATTAAATATTAATCTAAAATGCATTTCTGTCAGAAAAAAAAAGGGTAATACAACAGAAATGAAATCACTGTTACATAACACTTTACATAACTTGACAAAATTTCTTAAATTTTACTGAAGAAAGAACCTATTCTTATGTGGGAAATACAAGATATATTTTACAAACTTTCTTTGAATTTCCAAGCTCACATACTTGGCAGATAACTGGGTCATGCAGGGAGAGATGGAGCTGATTGTTCACAACTAGGAGCTCAATTTCTGATGCTGTTTTTTATCTGCACTACTCTCTTGCTTTGTTGGTTGTGTTTGTTTTTTTACAACAAGCCTTTATTCACCAAAAGTCTCACCCCATCTTCGTGCTTCTATCAATACCTATATAGATGTTTAAAACTATACTCTCCAGCAGGTTTAAGTATGCCTGACAAATAGTGAGATTGTGATTGATGTTATCAGGATCTATTTAAATGTAAGGAAATAGAGGCAAAGGAAATGAAACTATTTGTTCAAGTCCTTTAGGGAGCTAAGAGCCACAGCCTAGAGGACAATTCTGCCCTAGTCTCCCGGGGCAGATCTCAGAGAAGTTAGTCACAGCTCCAGTGAATTCAGTAGTGCTACTGCCAAATGTCTTCGCCAAGAACGTGGGATGGATGGATAAGCAGCAATTTGCACCAATGGGGCATCAAATCCCAAATCCCAAATTGATACTTCTGTCTCTTTCCTAAGTTACGATGAAGAAAACATTTCTTAATATAATATTTATTGACATATCAGTGGCTGCTGCCTTGTTACATTTAGCAGGAAAAGAAAATAGACTATGTCAGAGTGTGTTTGCCTACTAAAACAAACAGTGGAGTACCAACTTGTCAGGAGATAGAGAGGACCAAGTCTATTGTCACACAGACCTGCCCCAAAGTAGCCACTTCTGAACTCAAAAGAATGACCTTTAACTCTCCAGCACAACTGAGTATGCCCAGTTGCATCTACCCATGTCTTGAATGCATTGTCCCCTTTTTACACCATCTTTTCTCAAAAATAAAAAGAGGAGGATCAGAGAAGGATTAACAATATTAACAATGCTGGGTGAATCTGTGCTGCATTGTTTCTCATGACTCTCTTAATCCATGGATACCATTAATTTCTGTAAGTTATTTTCCTTCCTTTTTCTCACTGGAACTATTTTGTGTACGTCTTTGGTAGACACTGTTGGAGAGCTGTTAAACACAGAGCTGTGATTAGGAATCTATGCCAGTCAAAGTGAAGACTGAAAGAACAGAGATTACATAAATTTTGGAAAATAAATTATTTCCATGGAAGAATGCACAGAGCTTCTTTCATCTGAGGAATCACGTGTTTTCTTTTACCAGGATATTCTCAAACTTTCATTTAAAGTTGGCTCTCTGCCATTAATGTCACTGTCTACTTGCTGGCCACAAGCACTTGGCCAGCCCCACTGATGACACAACACAGACAGACAGGACAGGAAAAGGTGCCAGACTCTCTAATACACAGATTGATAAAAGTGCACGCATGTCAGCTTGATGACAGAGTCTTCTCCTCTGGCATAGTATGAAGTTTTTTTGCTTTACATCTGAGAATATGTATTTGTATCCACACTATGAAAATAAAATTTGGACTCAAGAAGGGGTTCAGGCCACAACTGGAGGCAGTGAAGATGTCAATTATGTTCCTAATAAGAACAGCTTCTATACCTCATGCCAAGAGCCTATGAGAAACTAATTTATCTGTTTCAAGGCTTATCTTTGACTCAGTGGTGTTTATCCCAACAGTGGACTGTTTGACACTTAATCTACCAGGAGTTACACATGACCAGCCTGAAGTATCTGTGCTGGTAAAAACAAGTCAATAAGACATCGATAATATGTCTGAAACTATATCTATATCTATCTATATATATACTTGATTCTGTAAGATTTTAGCACATGAATTCTTGATAGCTTGCTCTCCTAATTCAATACAACAGATTGTCTGGATGTGTGGAAGGAAATGAAATGTGGGATGTGAAGGGTATGTAGATACTTGGAAGGTACAGGCATCTGTTTTGTGAGGACATCTGCTCAATGGCTGTCCAGCGTACAAACAGACGAGACAGGAAAAGTAATAAACCACACTGGCAAACACAAACCCTGCAGAGCAAGAGACAATACCCAAGACCAGGTCTGGGAGGTCACTGCTCCATGGGCTGCTAAAGGAACCACTCCAAGGCTTGGAGAGGTTCAGCCTGAGCTTCATCAACTGGTGAAGTGGGCACACAGGGAGGAACCAATGGAAAGGTCCTACAGTAAAGAGCATGCTGATGGGATTGTGGCAGTGTGCCAGACACAGGATGTTTAGCAGAAGGGCAAAGATAGGAAAAGAGAGACATTCCTAATGCAAGGGGGAGGAAGAACATGAGGAAATAGAGAAGGGCATGATGAAAGGGATTGGTCATTTGTAAATAAGCTGTGCTTCAGCACGCTTGTCTGGCCACACCCCTCATTTGATCACGGCACCCTGTTTTATCTTCTTCTTAATCCTAATTGCTAACAGTAGCATAACACTAGTAAACCTTTAGTTGGAATAGCTGATGAGAAGAACAGGAGATGTGGGAAAGAGCTATCAGAGACACTGTGGATCTCAAGGATAGATACCAGTGAGACTAGAGTGAACAAAATATAGGTGAGTGACCTCTCTTCATATCAAGCTATGAGAAATCTGGCCTGGAACCTGGCTATTGCTTATGGCTTTACAACAGCAGAAGCAAAGTTAAAGCAAATAGATATTATCTGTTTTGACTCTCACTAAGGTTTAGAACCCTATTTTGAGATATATTCTTCGAAATCTGTGGAGTGAAAATAAATCTATTCCTCCCAGCAGCAAAGAAAAGAAGCAAAACCCTTTCTTTCAATCACTGCATAATGGAAATTGCCTCTTCCATCTCTTGGAAGGCTACAAAAATTAGAGCTAGAGATATAAAAGGAAAGAAAAGTGAACCTTCAAGTTTTAAACAATTTAGCCAAAGACTGTTTGATAATGAAGTATTCCAAAACAGCCTAAAAATACTTCTGTGACAGAAAGCAAAACACCCTTCTTCTTCTATTTATACTCAGCAAGTGGGTATCTGAGATATTGTTCAAATTTTGCCAGTAGGTATAACTGAAACATCCTTTTCTGCATTTAATTCTGAGTACCCTGCCTTCCAAAGTAAAATATAATGGAAACAGAAGAGAAGTAGGAATAGGTAAAAAAAAAAACCTGTTACACTGACAGAGTGATAAAGTGTGCTGCTAAAATAACACAATCTCCTCTTCCCAGTAAGACATTAAGTGTTCCACTATTAACAGCTCCACATTCCTAATTCAAAGATTAATTCATTGTTAGATGCTTACTTTCCACATTTTTCTTAATAATTATCACTACTGAGTAACTCTTCATCCAAAGGAGGTGAAGGAAATCTAACAATAATCAATCCTTTCTACAGATCATAGATATTAATTGCCAGTTTAATTGATGTAACACACTGCATCATCTGCCACTTTTTCTGTGACATTTCTGCTATTAAGAAAGCATGTTTGAATATATCAAAATTCACATATTTAAACACAGGGAATTATTTTTAATGCCACTCTGTTACATATAGAACAGAACTAAAAATAATTGGCTTCCAGCACAGGTGATGTTATGTATCCAATAAACACCAAATTAAAAGGACAATTCAGTTTAAGTCTGCTTCTGGAAATTATTAGCAAGAATTGGTTTTAATGTTCTTAGACACTGGTTTTCCAACCAGCAGGACAAGCACTAACTACTTCACATGTGAATGGATTTTGAGCAACTCCATTCCACCAGTGCTGGAAGGAGAAGCTACAAGAGCCAAACCAAATTCCCAAGAATTTTTAAGTGATGGCAGGCAGTGTAGTGTTTGTGAGACACTCTTTGACTACAGCCACCCTGTTCTTCTCAGGCCCACTGTGTGAGCTGACTGGTCCTGCCCACATGGACCAGGGCACTGCAGCAACGGCCAAGACGGCTGCCCAGCAACTTGACTGCACTGACCATTTATGTACAGTATCCATGAAATTACTGCATTTCATGTCTTTACTGCAGTTACAAATTCTCTCATTTATCTTTGCCTTGTTTACATTACTGAAGTGACTTTCATCTGAGAGGGAAAGAACTACACTATTTTTTGGAGTAGGGTTTGGAAGACGAGCAGCCCCACTGCTAGCTAGTTTCAGAGGGCTGACTCCTAGAACTTGAAAGGGGTTTGAAGGGGAGAAAACAACTCATCAGAACAGAATATGGGAATAATATTTAGTGCAGCACATCTCTTAAGATAAATATACTGGTTCAAACTTTAAGTCCTCTCCATTATTTCTTCTGATGTGCCTATGGAACAGCAGGAAGACAATGCAAAATCTGTACATTGCAAATGCACATGAGATTTATTACAGACAAATTTACCTGTAACATCACTGGGTAATTTAGCCTCATTAGTGAGGTAATTTGCTACAGGTTTAAAAAAATGCTGAGCAATTTTAGTTGAAAATAGAGCAGAATGTTATGCAAATTGCTGCATTAACTCCAAAGTCTAATTTGTTTAAGGAATGAAATCAGGGTCTGGATGTAGGTCCCATTTAAGAATGGCTTTCTCATTAGGACTTTTTAGATCAGATACAAAGGTAACATAAAGCTGTGAACAGGCATAATATAAATAAATTCAACTACCAGTATACATACAATGTTCTGCTTAAAATTAAATAAGAATTGTTCCCTCTGTGCTAAACTGCACTGCATGCAGAAGGATGGGGATCCTTTTTTCTGTGTCTATAGAAACCAGGTGGGTGTTTGGTGGAAAGGTTGTGTGACGTGAGGATGCAAAGCATTGGATCAATATTCAGGAGCTGTTTTTATGGGAGTGGGTATCTTATTTCTGTTACTGAGTACAGATTTGTTTTTCCCCGTGTCTCTTAAGTGACCTCTTTAGATCTATGTGTGGGGTTGACAGAGGGTCAAAACCATTTTCTGAACAGGAGGAGACTCAAAATCATGTTCTAAAATTGCCCTGAGAAGGTATGAATAAATGTGTTGCTTTCTCAGTCAGTAAGCTTTAATGTATTCTGCTCTGTGACACATTTTGTTTTTCATGCTTGGTAGGAAGGCCATACCTATTATAAATCAAAGTTTTCATGTGATTTTAGATTTTACAAAAAAAAAAAAAATCCCTGGGCAGGCATGAGTTACCTGTAATTGTAAAGCACTTTACCCTAATACTTTCAAAAAACATTACATTTGAAGGACAACACAAGTATGCTACTCTAATCATGAAGGACTAGTGGGATCTTCCAAATAACGCTTCTAACTGCAAGCACAGAGCTGACCGTAACTGCTTGTCTGACAGCGAAGGCATCAGAAACCGAATTTTCAATCCACTGTTAAAAGCAGTACCTCCTAAAATTAACAGATTGGCTCTGACCTACATTATAAATGGAGGAACACATTTAAAAATGATAAAATACACACATGCCAAAGCCCTCGGTAGGTATTGTAACTACTTGATATTGATTTAGGGTCTTTGTTTTTCAAAAAATGCACAATGCTAAAGAAGGTTCAGCAGTGTGCACTTCATAGACAGTGCAACAGCAATATTAATTTAGGATGCAAAGACACTGGCATTACTCAACCAATCAACTGATTTAGTACAGTCTGACATTAAATGAAAATTATGATTAACACCGAAGGTTTGGATCATTCACTTTCTGGTATTTAAAAATAATTAAGTATCTATTTAAGAATGAAGGTTTATATTTATTATTGGTGAAAAGAACTGACATATATACTTCAAATAAAAACATCATGGTATTCCTATAACCAGATACCTAGTGACATTTAACAAGATAAAGAAAATTCAATTTTTTTTTTTAATGTAAAGCAAAAGTAAGTTTTTTAGAGATAGCAGTACATCACTTCTTCAAATATTTTAACAGCAATAGAGGACATCACCTCAGTGTCATATGAAAATTTCTGAAGCTGTAGTTCACCCTATTCATTTAAGGATATCATAAATGGGATTTAGTCAGATACCATCAAGGAACAAGATGGTCACCAATAAGACCAAAGAAATTTTTTTTTTCAGTCATTTAAGCCCAAACAACAAAAGGACTCTATCTGACATTTCAACTCTAATTGGAAATTCAGTAAGTTCCTTTTTTGATGCTTGCTGTAGTTACCTCAGTTTGCCTCACAGAATAAACAAAAGGCCTCTTCTCAGATTAAAAATACGTTTACAATTTATTACGTTGAGCATCATACCTGATGACCTCTGCTCACAGGACATTCTATACTGTGATTTAAATGTGAGGTATTCTCTTCTTAGAAATGATGTATTCTCCCAAAAAATCTCTCAGTCACACAAGAATTTTCTGTCCTGAAGTATTTTGGGAGCAAGCTACTCCCTCAAGAGCTAATGAATGCATTCTAACAACATCCTCCTTTGGTAGGAAGTTTTGCTAATAGAACCCCAGGCACATAAAATTGAAATTTTTGTCTAAGTTCACAAAGGCAGCCTACGACCTGCAGTTTAAGAGTTTCAGTGAAGCAGAAAGCTGCACTGCAGAATCTTTCCTCAGTCTCCCCATTTACAAGGGTTTTAGAAATGAAGTAAAAGCACAAGTAAACACCTGCCTCATAGCTAATACACTTTGTAATACCCACAAAAAGTGCAAAATTATATATATATATAAAAGTATGCATTATATAATGTGTATGTGTGTGTGTGTGTGTGTGTGTGTGTGTGTGTGTGTGTGTGTATACAATATATAATATATACCTGAACTGGTTTCAAGGTGGGCATTTCTATTTTAGAGCCTAAGGTGTTCTTATGTCTCTACAAACCTGTGCCTTCTGCTGCTAGCATTCTCAGTAGCTTAGTAACAGCCATCTCTTTGTATTTTTAAACACATTTTGAAGATCAACTGATGGTCTTTACCTTAAAGTTTCATTTGGCAGGTCCTTTTTATCAGGACTGTGATTTTCCTTATTGAAATCATTTTGCTGCCAACCTTTTTCATAGCGATATGTTGAGAAAGCATCAAATTACAGATATTGATATCAATCTAGGTTATTTTATTTCTATATATAGTGTGCAAAGTCTTACTATGGCTTGCTGGATGATGAGAACTGTAATAAAAAAATATGCTCTACAATAGGAAAGTGATCCTCTGCATTCACACATCAGCCTAATAAATCAGAGAAGCAACTGGCAGGAGATTTATGAATAGAAAGAAATCCATGGCATATACAGTAGAGCACTATACTGCTTGAAAAAGCTGCAAATATATTTATTACCCATGCAAAATGTCATGCTACCTATGTCAAATGACACTGTCTTTCAGTGTATTACCCTTCTTTCCCTACCACTGAATATTTTCAAATACAAAAGGTAAAGCTTTTGCAAATGTTTTGATACAACACGCTTTCCTCAGACCAGCGGAGAGAGGAACAGTACAGCGCAGGGCTCCTTCTGTGTCTGCTGCATGCCACAGAAAGTAGCACAAAGGCATTCCTCTTGCACACATAATACTGCTTTTTTTTTTCTTCTTCTCCTATGAAGTGAAATGCATTCTTCTATGCATGAAAAGTATTTTCACCAGATATTCACATCTGAATTGTTTTTCTTATCAAATTTACTGCCCGGGGATGAAAAAGATAGAAACCTTTAGTCAGTATTCCCATCTCCAGTGAGGCAGACATGGTAGGAGTGAGTACTAAACTCAGATAAACAGGGAGTCCAGACAGGTTCTTCTTCAAGGCCTCACTCAATCCCTTCAGCCTGAAAGAAGACCAGAACCAGGACCCTAAACAGCAGCAGAACAGAGGTCAAATTCTGCATCCCAAAGATGTTTGTGAACACTGCAAACAGCTTTCACTGTAGTGAATAAACAGCAGAGTCCAAAGAGCAAAGTTGCAATTATCCAAATGAAACATAGACATTTGTTAACTACTACTACTACTTAAATACATATAAAATTTTGGCTCACTTTCACTCTAAATAATTGTTGCTGACTATCACTATCATAGAAAAACCTTAGAGAGAAACTTCTTGGAAGAGTGGGAAAAATACTGTCCTTTTGATAATTCCCTGGAGAGGGAATAACTGGGCAGTGGGAAGGGAGAAATACAAAAGCAGTGTAAAGCAGTGTAGAGATGAAAATACCAACATACATTCTCAATATTAAGCCCACAATTTCGTAAAATAATGTTTTAAGTCACCTTTGTAAATTTGTTTGATTCAGTCTCTTTTCAAGATGATAAAGAATGGTATGTTACAAAACAACTGAGAACAGGAAGGCAAGGAAAATGTCTAATTTTTTGCTTATCTAGTATTAACTCAAAAAAACCCAACCACAACTAGATGTTCCATTACATTTATGAAATATGACACTCTTAGTTAATTCTTTAAAAAATCATGCCACTTTACATGACTAAAGCTTTTTTCCAACAGAAATATTTTTGAAATCTGAATGCCATAAACCCAAAGCATTCATCAAGATCCTTAGAGAGGAGAGGATTTGAAGACAAGAACTGGCCCCAGCAATCTGCCACTACTTTGTTGTGCAGTCTTCAGTTAACATCCCTACTTAACATCCTAAATCTGCCTTTTCCCCTTATAAGCAAGTGTTACTCCTGCGGGGCTTGTCATTAATTCATTTATTGAACAAATGGAACATTTTCCTAATCTTAAATCAAGTGAAAATATATGCCAGGTACACAGCAAATCATTATTATAATTCAGGCACAGTATCTTGATGATGAAATCAAGAATAACCACGGCTTAATGATCCCAGAGGGATCCCAGGGTATAAAATGCCACTTTAGTGCTACAGAACACACATATTATGGGGACACAGTACAGCACTCAGTGACACTCATTAATATTTGATCTTAATCAGTGTAAAGACTGTGCACAAAACAGAGATACACCCTCTCATCAGGAAAGAGAAATATCATAAAATGGTATTGTAAAAGTAAGATGGCAAAACTAAACACAGAAATGCATTCAGAAATGCTTTTGAAAGCAAGACTGTCAGTGTAAGATTTAATTAACAGATAGAAAGTACACTTTTATGCTTCATTCTTGTAAAAAAGTGAAAAGGCCTACCACTTTATAATTTTTTCTGGAAGTTATTAGCAAAATAAAGACAATATATTAGCAAGAAAAAAACAGAGTGATATACTTTAATAAATATTATTTAGTAACTCAGTGTTGGTCTCTAGACTGAGAAACATAATTACAATACTTTACATGAAGTGAATGAAACTGGGCTTTTATTTGCACTGTAATTAAGACCACTCATATTTAGGTGGTCTTAACAGTGTTAACATAGATTATTGTGTCAAGGCCTATGTAGCCATTTCTGCCTCACCTGCTTTAGTTAATATTAAAGAGGAAAATATTTTCAGCCACAGGCTTGTACTATATGCAAAACTGAAAATGAAGACAGGGTATCATGGAGATGGCATAAAGAGACATCCAGAGCAGACATATGAGACACTTCAAACTTGCACTGTAGTTACTGAAATGCTGTCATATAAACTTTTTGTGCACCTGTCGATAGAGAAGAGCTTGAAGTGCAGATATCACTGTTTTACTCAGGAGAAACAAACCATTTATATCCACCTGCCTTAACAGAGAAAGAGAATTCAAGCTACTGACTGCTGGAATGAATAAAATGGAAGAGAACAGACTGATCACGAGTGGTTACACAGTGCAGAAGATGGGATCAAAAAAAAAAAAGAAGAAAATCAAAACCAAGCAGCAATAGCTGAAAACAAGGGTTAGTCTACTACTAAATTTTCTAAAAAAATTCTGTAGAAAGAGGGTAGGACAAGCCATAGTAGTGTATCCCAGTGACGGGATTTTGATCACGTGAGAAAAAAAGGGTATAATTTCTATTTCAAAGAAAAAGAGGACTCATCTTTCAGCCGTTCCAGGTGTTTTAGAGATCTTCCAATAGGACAGGGGAAAAGACATCTTCAGCCTCTATATCCCACTTCAAATTAGTGGGACTGCAAGAATGCCACAACATGCACCATGCCAGGCAAACTGCCTGCCCATACGAAGTGGTGGAATAGGAAATTTCTTATTTTGCTGTGGCAAATTAATTCCTTGGTTTGCTCTCCTTGTGTGTGGCTTTTCCTCTCCTTATTAAACTGTCTTTATCTCATCCCTTGAGTTTTTTCACTTTTAGTCTTCCATTTTTCTCCTCCATCCTACTGTGGGGAAGTGAGAGAGTGGCTGCATGGGGTTTAGCTGCTGACTGGGGTCAAACCATGACAGAGGAACAGCCCTCACAAATGTTTTCAACCTGAAGCCACATAGGAGTTGATATTGACAGGTTGTTGCCAACTTAGAACCCCTAAGAAGAATAAAAGGAAATAATAATAATAATAATAATAATAATAATAATAATAATAATAATAATAATAATAACAACAACAACAACAACAACAATAATAATATCATCCCCATTTACAGTAGTGCCCATCATTTCTGCAGGTCTATAAATGGGCCACCAGTTTGAAACTCAGTCAAGTGCTTTCACTATAAAGCCTTTTTATTTCAAGTACATTCATGTGTACAGCTTTTACTTACCATGTTCATTATTTGTGACACTCTCACATATTTACCCATTTCTCTTCTCTGTCTGATGATAATGAAATGCAAAAATGTGGGTTGTTTTTTTTTTCGTGTCACGGCATGATAGTATATTTGAGCCACAGGTATGCTAGAGAAAGTTACAACAATGGATACTCAAATTGATCAAATTAATTGTTCCTATCACAGTTTGGTTTTGTAATTATCAACTGCCCAGTTGACCAAATATCATTTAGTAATTACAGGTCAGTTATTTTACACTTGAAGTTACTTCTCATGTAAGGTATATGCAGTGCACCAGACATACTGTAACACTGTAGCTTCTCTTGGCTGAAATACATTCTTTAAGTAGTTCAAAAGCTCTTTGGAAAACTAGGATTAAAATATAAATAAATTTTGAGGTGGAATGAAAAATGGTATTCTCCATGCTAAAGAATAAAAACCTTGAATGTAGTGGGACAAGAAGTAATCATTAATTAGTATTTGTACGCCTTGTCTTCCTTGTCTTACTGTGAAGAGTGAGACTCCCTGGTGTTGTTGATTGTTCTGAGTGGAATTTACACCAAACTTTCTCTCAGTGTAAAATCACATCCTTGAATAACAAGATGCTAAGAGTGGAGAGCCTTGTTGCAGAAACTATTTCAACAATGCAAACTAAGACAATTTACAAAAGACAAATGAAAGGATCATTTCCAAAAATACTTAGAGAGTAACGTATAAAAAAACCTCAGACAAGCAGCATTTTGTCTTTGAATATTTGACAGTAAATAACCCATCAATGAAAACCCCCAACCTTTACTGCAGAATCTGTTGATTGACTTCTTAGAAAACAAACTACAGATCAGTAAGAACCTGAAAGGTAAGTCTTGTAAAATCATTAATGAGGCTTTAGAAAATAAAAAAAAAAAAAACAAAAAAACCCCACAAAAACCCAAAACAAAAACAACAACAAAAAAAACCAAAACAAAACAAAAAAAAAACAAAGACTGTTTCTGGGTATGCCACTGGGTACTGCTTTACTTAATTTGAGTAATTTCTACCAGTAAAAACTACACAGAAAGTGTATTGAAAATGGAGTGCTTGACATCTGCCTGCAGAGGTGAATACAGCTGCCCAAGGGGATGGGGGCATAGACCCAAACTGTACTGCAGGTAAGTGAAAGCATGAACATCTTAGTGTTCATTTTAGGAATCAGGTACAGGCAAGCACCTTTTAATATAAAAAAAATAATCATTACAATAAGGAAATTCCTTGTGAACACATTGAGGGAAGTAATTTCTCAAATTGTAAGATTTTACCCATTTTAACATACAAAAATTATGGTTATCAAAGTACTAACAAAATGTTTATGACCAAACAGGGAAGTAAAATTTCTCCAAAGGTATACAGGTGTTATCTGCACTGAAATGCACTCTCAACAAATGCTGTACAGTCTCTCTGCAGTTACATTACTTTTCAGTATCACCTGTGAGATACTTGTTCCATTTAAATTAAATACTATGTCTGTATCTTCTTGCATGCAGAGATTAAAGGAGTCCTCATAATGTGTTTAATGGAAAACTGACAGTATCACCAGTGTACAAGCCACATTCCAGCCTTTAACAGAAGCAATTTTAGAAGTAAAAGGAGAAGAGCAAGGCTTTGTATGGGAAAGTGAATCCAGAACTGTAATTCTTATTTAAACACACAGAAAAAAAAAAGAACATAAAGTCATTTGGGTTAGAAAAGACCTTTAAGATCATCAAGTCCAACCATTAACCCAGCACTGCCGAGTCTACCACCAAACGATGTCCCCTAAGTGCCACATCTACACGACCAGCCCCTTCACCAGCTCTGCTGCCCTTCTCTAGACACACTCCAGCACTTTGATATCCTTCTTGTAGTGAGGGGCCCAGAACTGGACACAGCACTTGAGATGCAGCCTCACCAGAGCAGAGTACAGGGGGACAGTCACTACCCTGGTCGTGCTGGCCACACTGTTGCTGGTCCAGGCCAGGATGCCACTGGCCTTCTTGGCCACCTGGGCACACGCTGGCTCACGTTCAGCTGGCTGTCCACCAGGTATATGGGTCCTTTCCTGCTGGGCAGCATTCCAGCTTTTCCAGTAACTCTCTTCCCCAGGCCTGCAGCATGGTAAGATAATCTGTTTTCTGTGACTATCCTCATGGAAACAGAGGGGAATCTTGCAGAACACTGTAGAAATCAAGCCAAGATACCCTCTGAGGATGATGTGAGCACTTCCAATCACCCTTCAAATACTATGAAGATTTCTGTCAGTCAGCATGTCTAAAAGCAACATTATGGACTGTTTCTCCATCACCCCATATTAAGTGCAAGTATTTCCTGGGAGAAAACCATTCTAGAAACAGGTATGTACATATCCTTGACCATCAGGAATCTAGCGGTGCAATCGACAACATCGAAGTTACTACAACACTACAACTAGGTGTATTATAAAGAAGACAAACAAGAGGCTAGTGGAGTTTATGTCCACTGCCTGACATGTGAACAAGCAGGGTACTGTGTTGAAAGGGTGCTGGGCAGTCTAAAGAACTTACAGAAGAAGATGTAGAAACACCTTTAGTTTAATGACAAAATGAATGTGAATGGTGGGCTTCAGCAAGTTGGGAAAATAGATACTTTCAGTGTGCAGTCACTCAGTTTTTAGAACTCCATGTGATAGTGTCTGGACTGATACTTTTCTTCTGAAGGGAGTTTATGGAAATGCTCTCCAAGATAAAGAGGACACTGTCCAATTCAGCAATATTTATTAAGGATGCAGGCAGGACAGTTCAGCAGTTGCAGTTCTTTTATTTGGCATCTTTGAACTACTTCCCTGAGACGAGAATCTCAAGTGTTGTGACTTTGCTGGCAAAAATTAATTTCCTAGCTTAAGGAAGGGAATCGTTGGTGCCAAAACCCCTGAGTGACCTGTTACACCTCTGCAGCTGATGGCAGGCTGCCATTTTCCATGAGAGCAAAATGGTACTGGCGTGTGAAACTGCACAATTCAATCCTTTTATATGGTGACCTCATACAAAGGAGGAAAATGTCATTATAGGAAGAAAAAAATGCTGTGGAAGAATGAATCCTGTGTTCAATAGAATGTGCTCTTTTAAAGAAATGTTCTCTGCAGAGTATTTTAAAGTGCTTCTCCTTTCCTATATCCCCTGTCTGTTCCTTCTTGGCATCCAGGAGCAGCTCTGGCTCTGCTCACAATCTCGCCATTGTTGGTGTAAGAGCCTCTCCTGAGGAGAAAAATGCCATCTGAAAGGGTCTTCTTGTGCTCTTCTGCCTGATAGGCTTTTCATTTGCTTTCAAATATCTGATCAAAACTTCTTCCCTCTTTCCCTTGTGCCTTTTAGTTACATTCTTCACTGTCACCAGTGAAAGAATAATTTATATAAGAACTTACTGAAGTATTCTGAGATTCTGAATTTTGGAATTATTATGCCTAACTGTAATAGGCTGACTGGTAATTTTTACAATCTTTAGACTTCTGCCTCCCTATGTACCCTTCTACATATGTGAGACCTTCAAATGATGACTGGTCACTATTCAAAAGGAGATGAAAAATCTAACTATCAAACATTAGCAAAAATAATCCAATTTTTTCAACTCCATTCTAATGTCTGCTGCACCACATAAGCACCCAGCACAGGGAATAAAAATATAAGGTAGAGAATGAGAAGCACTACTGAGAGCATGTATAGCACCTGCCTTGCAGTCAGCAAGACTCAAGGAGACTCAGGAGAAGAATTTGTGAAAAACTTTCAGATTAGAGCAGCAGTTACAATTGTACTTTGAAATAAAGACTTGCGCTGAATGGTTTTGAGCAGCGCAGAAGTAACACAGCAACACAGAAGTAACACCTCCATCTTTATCAATGGCCAGTTTTTATTGCATTTACCTATTGCTGTTCTGCTGTGATCAGGGCTGGAAGGGGAAAAATACAAATTCTTCCAGAAATATAAAACCTAATTCATTCCAGAAGTTGGGTTTATTCTGTGAGAAAGAAAACTACTTCAGATAACCTTCGCATCCAGCCTGGGACATCTTCACATAAACAGTTACCAACTTTGTTTGAAGTACTTTAAGACAGAGGAGGGGATTTGCATTGCTATGTAAGACTGAGCGGGACATTCACGCTGATGCAGCAATAAAAGCACATTTCCAGTGACATCACCAAATTCATAAGCACACCTGTGATCAAAGTGCTCTAGAAATAACATTTACCACAAAGAACATGGTCATGAAGGAAAAAATAGCTCTAGTTTCCCTCGCCATGCATCCAACATTTTTGACCAAGCATCGTTTTCTCAGTTGTTTTCTGGAGAGCATTTCCACTTCCTTCTCTTGAGGGGGGTTCAGAGGAAGCAAGGGGCAGTGTTCCACACTTCAGCCACAGAAATTGTAACATTTTAGAAGATAAAAACATAATGGTAAAACCATAAAAGATACTAGGAATCTTAGAAATGCATATAGTCACAGCTGCTATTTTCTATTTCTGTCTAAATTTTAGGTGACATTCTTCCACAAAAGGAATATAAGGTAGGCCTTTGTCCTACCAAGTACATGAGGAGAAATTTTATACATATCCCACTAATTTATGAGAGTAGGACAAGTCTGCCACTATACTAAGACAAAACTGGAAGACTGAAAGAATGGTCAGGTTCAGAGAACAGATCATTAATCATCTTTTTGGGTAGGTGATACAGTATAAATCATGCTTTAAAAAAAGTATTTCAGAACAGTTATTTCCAGAAACTCTGGATGAAATAGCCATTAATTGCAGTGTGAGATTTCGATGCTCAGTAGTGACAGAGGTAAGAGAACTTTTTTCCCCCGTCAGCTAACTCCACAGTTGAAACTTTAACAACTGCATTACATTTCAAATTCAATACAACCAGGTAAATAAAAGAAATTGTTGTATGATATTATTCTTTCAGTGCATGCATGTTCAAGTGTACACTGAAGATTAACACTTAAACAATATTTAGTAAATTCCAGTTGCTTTTTTCTCAGTGCCTGTCAGGCCCACAAAATAGCAGCAGCTATTCTTTACTTACACATATCTATGTTTGTCCTTTCTCTAAGATTTGAAAGACCACCAAGACAGTTCCTTATCTTTAGCCCAAGTCCTTTGCTGTATTAAAGCTAGGTATTTTGTCAAAGAGCAGTTTTCTCTGCTTCAAAAGAATTTTTTGGAATTTTTTTGCTCTGTAATCTCAATAAGAGATTGTAAGGAAAATATGCTGTACCCTGGTGCTTTTTTCCTTGTGTCAGAGCTGGCAGGATTCCCTGCAACCATGTGCAGCAGGACTGGAATGCTGCTATCATGAAGAAGGAATTCGGTATTAAATGTGGTCATTCTCAGACAGAGGAGAACTGGCCACAAGACACAACTACAACACAAATACTTTGCAGAAAAGAGAATTTTGGTATCAGTTTCTATTATTTAGGTGTTAGTTCAACTCATAATTCAGACACATCCTTAACAGTTTTATCATGGGAGTTGTCCTAGGCAGGTTTAACAGGAGTTCCTCTGGCTAGTTACATACCTAGGAAGCATCTGAGATATCTGTTGTGATATCTCCTTATCAATAGGATTTTGAACTCTCACACAAAAGGTTCCTTGAGAAACTGTGATTCAGTGGAAGGTCCAGCAGGCCCTAAGCACACTACTGAGCCACTTGGGTAGACCCTGATCCCAACAAGCAAACACAGAAATTGTTTCAAGTGCTCTGCTGAGGCATGACTGAAACACAACAGGACTTACCATTAAATAGCAGAGGTTGGTACATAAATAGATACATAAAAAGGTACATAAATAGGTACATAAATAGAGATAAAATAGTTCAATAATGATGGGTGCTTTAGGCTGAAAAGCTCAACAAAGCAGTAGGAAAGTATACAATACATCACATTATTTTGTCGTCTTACAAAAATCCAAAGTACCAGAAGTTTGAAAACAGATTCTTAGATGAACTGTTTTAAGAAAGGTATTTTGGTTTGTTTCCATAGTAGTTTATGTTATTACATAGTGAGGAGTATATAAAAGTCCTGAATAATAACAAATGAAGTGGGGGAATCCTTGTTTCATCTGCTATCCTTTCTCACAGAAGAAGCTCAGAACGCTGCCTAGTGCTCTTCTGTTTTATTTACCTACCCCCACCCTTCCAGCTCATGAGCCTGAAGCTTACAAAGGCTGATGTTCAAAGGCTGCTGAGATGAGTGAGATCAACAGTGATCAGACACCTTTTTTCCTAAATGGTTAGCATCAGAAATTAAACCATATGCCTCCCTGAAGTGGGATAGCTACTTGAGGGGTCTCAATCTATGGCTAACAGGAGACGGCAGAGATTGTGCAATGAGTAAATTGCTCTAATAATTTAACTGCCTTTCTCAGAGATTTATCAGTTCTTTTACTGGAAAACTAATTTCTGAATAAGGATGAGAGTCGAGTACAGAGAGGGTGCGCAGTTAAAATTTTCAATGATAACTTTTACCAGAGTTCTCTTATCCAGTGCACAAACACTCCTCACTTTAACATTCATGTAAATATTTTTTTAATTACTATTTCTAAGATGTTTGACATGATGTATGCAACCAGTGCAGCTCTGCCAATGCCAGCAGCTACATGCTTACTCACTAAGGAATTTTCGGAGCTTGAAAAAGCCTGGAAGGGAAGGTTCTATGGTGGGATAGATCCATGGAGCAGTTTGTGCTGAGGGTGAGGAAGATGAAGCACTGACAAGCCAGCATCACTGCACAGTTCTGACAAATAAGCAACAGCAGGTCTTGATCTCAGTTCACCTTTACATGCCAGGCTAAAAGGTGCCAGTACAGGCACAGATTTATGTGCACACCACATGTCCCTGATTAGCAGTGTCTCTGAGAGGGCCAGGGGAAGCAGCTGGGGCTGGTAACGGCTTCACTCATTCAATTTTAATTGACTGCTGTGTGTTTGTCAGATCCCTCAGAGCTGCCTTCCTTCTGTTTAACTTGTGCCAAAAGCTGTGCTGGTACCATTAACCACAGGGAGCAAACAAGAAAGAAGTACCTGTCAGCTACAGGTACAGAACAAGCTCTATATTGATGTCTGAATTACATTTCAGATACAATCTGCACTGAATTCCAAGATCATAGATCAATGAGCACCATTCAAGCTGCAAACACAGAAAAATTAAACCTATTCTCACAATTATGCACTAAAGGATGCTTTGATTTAGAATTTTTTTGCTTAATTTTCATATTCTATGTTTGTATTTAGTGTCTAGATGCCTCTCAGAGAACCCTAAGGAAATGCCCATATGTTTCAGTGAGATCAAGACTACACCACTAGCTGATTACTGAGCAACTATGATACAGTGTTCAAATGGTATGCAATCAATCAAACTATGCCAAAGAAAACAAAATCATGAGTTACAACAGTATTTTATGCATTTTTTACATTTTGTAACAGTCACAAATGAACTAAGTGAAAGCTTTAGTAAAATGGGTCCAGGCTTATATCCATGATGTCTCTTTTAAGTTTTTTAAAGCACACAAAAATAATTGTTGACGATAAATAGCAGGCAGCAACACTGCTAGAAAAAGGGTTTATAAATCTTACCTCTGCTTTTATTTTATTGTCTCCGAAACAGAGGTGTTGTAAGTAGGCTGCAGCATTCGACTGTACTGAGGGAAATTGATGCTGTAACATCTGTATAACTTCTGGAAGCTCTGGATCCCGCCATCCAAACTCTCTGTGCAAAAGCAAATACAAAAGATTCATCAAAAATTCTGCTATTAGTGCACAAATGTGCCAACAGTTAGGTCAACAAAGAAGACAGTAATGTCTAAATAAAATCTTTCTGCCCCCATTATTATCAAAGCAAACATTAAAATCAAATATGAAGCTATTTCTCATTTTAAACTGTACTTCTCTGGAAAAAGGATTATACAATTCTTTTAGAAGAAGTAATGTTATGGAATTAGTTCTCTAACTGATTTAGTGTTCTAAATAAAAAAGCTATACAAAATCTTAATATAAGAAAAGAAAGAAGCTACATGCTCATATCACCACAAATGATTTGCTATGAAATGCTGATTTGTAAAAAAGTCCTTTTTACTTATTGCTATCTCTATGCAATACCAATCACTATCTTATATAGAAAGCAATGACCAATTCTGTCTTTTATTTGTTTGTTTTTTACAGATACAGTCAATGTAAAACTCTTACACATTTCTGGCCCTACTTGAGCACTCAAGTCTTTGCACTTTACTTTAATCCTACAAAACATGAAACACCATTAGCATCACATAAAAGAACTGAATTCAAGTATGCTGAACAAGTCCCAGTACGTATTATGAAGCATCCAGACCTGAAATTAAAATCAATCTGTCACTTCAGGTGAATTTTTCCACTCTGGGTTTACAGGTAAAATCATTCATGGAAATTACTTTGGACTTTGTGTCCCTAAAACCAGAGATACAGGCAGCCTCTCTGCATTATATACTTAGTTATCATATGCCTTTTCCCAAAGAGCTTATTTTTTGTGCCATAAAAATATTTTGGCCATCTTCTATCTAGTGGCACATATTTAAGCTAAAAGAGGGAAATTAGGAAAAAGAGATAACTTTCAAAAGAGTTCTCTGTTGCAGTTACCATGATCATCTGGGACCTCATTGCCAAAAAACCCCATGGTAGACCTGTTGCAGACTCCAGCTATAATATTTGGACAAAATAATCCTGATCACCAGTCTTCTTCCTAAATTATAGGGATTTTCTGCACTGAGGCCAAGTATAGGTCACTAGGGGAATTCACAGCATCTCTCCAATCTGTCCCAAGCACACTTCATATATAACAATTCTCCATGACATTTCAGGGAAGGAAGACTCATTTTACAATAATAATGAATTGCTACACAACAGAGGGATTGTCTGTTCTCTTCTCATATGTGATGTCTGCCAGACTGAGAGTTGTCACTACAGTTGTATCTTTATGGAGATTCAGAATATGAATATGAGATGTAAAAAAAGCAGAATTTCATTGGTTATTTCTCTTCTGACAAAACGTAAGTTAACTCATGAATATCAGAATTCACATTAAACATTTAATACAAAGAAACCATGAAGATGTAGCAATAAATCACATATGGACTATTCCAATGAATTTTTACATTATATAGACTGTTGGAAATCTCTGCAAGAGACATCTGCATATGTTCAAAAAGATTTTAACATTTAACTGTTATTTTGAAAAGTCAGAGAACATTGTAAAAGGTATCAGGGAAGGCTACAAACTTCAGTAGCCAAAGATTGCGAACATCACATTTCCAGCTTACGGTGACTCTGTCAACAGGTGAAAAGGAAGGGATTCACTGGGAGCACTTTTTTTTGTTTAAATTGCTAGAGATCATAGAAACAATGTTATCTGACAGGGTAGCTTCCTCTTGTATCTGCTTTCTTTTAATTAACAATGTTAACACTTCCTAACAGGTTCTTCAAACCTATTAGACCTGCACAATATAGAAACTGATCTAAACAAACCAAAGACATCTTCCAGATTTTTTGTTTAAACAAAAATAAGAAATGAAAGAAAAATCCAATAATCTAACTGAAGGCAAATTACTCATCCTACCACCATTTATAATTTATTCACATTTTTAATCCTAGATGTCAAGTGCAGGTGTGGGTATTTTGGAGATCATACAAAATACCAGAAGAAAACAGCTTGAATGACAAGAGAACAAGGGTGTACATTTGAAATGAGTTGTTTTACAGCAAATAACTACATGCTGAAGTGTGGGAATTTCTACTGACAAATTCTCTCCAAAAGGAAATTTCCCCCTTCTCAACATGTGTATTACTTAATCCAACCAAGAAACAAACTAACCAAAACCCAACTAAACAAAAGGCCCATTATGTGCAGTAGTGCATCATGGGCTCTAACCACCTGCTTAGGGTTTTCTTCCTCATGTCCTGGAATCCAAAACAGAACAGGTAATGAGGGGGAAAAGGAAAAAGGTCCCTTCATCAAAGGGAACAGTTAATTGTTCTGAGGAACCCGAAGTCTTTGTATGTGGTACTTAAGTATGAAAACAAGGCTCTCCCTACTTTTATCCTCTGATCTCCAAAAAAGTCAGCATATGAGTGAGGTACGAATACTTGTTGCAAATGGATGTGTGCACATTGGATGTAAGTAGAAAATCAAATCAGAAAAGAAACCCGTAGCACTGAATACTGAGTTTGTTATGTAACCAGTTTTTGGAGAGATAATGAACAAAGCAGGAAAGTAAGTTAAAAAATTTAGCCTAGTATGCACTGTCATTTTAAGCAGATGGTCTCTAGAATGATTGTATTTTTAGTAGTTTCTAAATGAAATACAGTAGCTACATAAAACAAACAAAGACTTCTGTCAACAGTTAGGGCTGCCTGAATAATTGTGATAATTTTAGCAGCCTTCAGGGCAAGAAAGAGTAGTTTCTAGGAGTTTAAATTTTTCATTTGTTTTATGTAACTGTTTTATAGGTAGAAAAATGTGAGAATGAGAAAGAGGATTCTTTTTAAGAAAAGCAAGTTTGCAGCTCTATTAACATTTATTTTAAAAATTTAAATATGGGTTTATTTTTTTATAAATTGAGCTTAATTATGAAAAGTTAGAAAGGCTACTTAATGAAGTCATCTATCAGACTCCCGGAGAAGGAAGAAGACTGGTATTCCTTAAAGAAAAAGGCATAAAATGTATGTGGAACAATTTGCATAGATGTGGGGGAACATCCAGGCCATGCCTCCAAGCATACATACCTAAATGACAAGAAATATGTATTAAAATAGAGAGCCAAACAAAAAGTAAGAACCAGTAGGAGAGAGCCGGAATTAAGTGATCTTTTACTCCCTACCAATGAAAAGTACTAGGGTCAGTATTTGACAGAGATAAGATTAAAGGAAAGTAGAAGGTTAATGAAAATCCAATCTACCTTGATTTTTGTGAAACATCTGATATTGTGCCACATGCAAATAGACAAAACTCACATTTAGTAAAATTTTGCAGTAGAATTAATCAGAATTTAAAATCATAGTGAACACCCTAAACAAACACTATCTAAGCCTGGGTCCCCTATTAAAACATCACCATGCTTACAAAATCTGAGTGAGGCAATCCACACAGATGGTGAAACAAGCCGGAAGGCTGCCATAAATCTGAGGAGGTACGTGGCATTTTGAGAATGCTAACAAAGTATCTGTGTGGTTGATCCAAAAATGAAGAGTAAGGTAGTAGCTGTACATGCAAGATCTTTCTCTAATCTGCCACTTGCCTATGATTTCCTTGGAATAAGAACACTAATCCATTTAGGTCAGCCGAAGGCTTCTGCTGGCAGTGTGAGTTTTTCCACAAGAGAATCCCAACTGTGCAAGAACTTCACAGTTTGTCTGGAAAGCAGCAATTGCCGTGAACTCCAAATATTTTGGCAGGTTGTAAGAGTGCATTTTTTCTAGGAAGCATCATCATCTGAGCAGACTGACTGGAACACACCAAGGTGTCCCAGCCTTCTTTCTTTGATGGAAACTGTACAAAGTACAATGCTCTAGCATTTTAGGATTGATCTACTTTTGAATCCTGCAGAAGGCTTTAGCTTGAAGTGGTGACTAAGGCAGATGTTCATGGATTACACCAGACTACTGCTCCAGGAGTGGAAGAGGACCCAAAGGGGAATACTAAGCTCTATGTAAACTGGCAATATATACGCCTAGAGTTATCACAAAAGGCTACGTTGTATTATGAACAACTGAAGAGAATCAACAAGGAGTTCTACATGAGACACAACAACTCTGACAGAGACACATTAGCACCTAGAAATCCAGGCTGACTTGGATACTGCAAGTAATGTGCTGAAAACAGGTCCTGCTCCTGCTATCATATCACATATACGTGCCAGAAAGTAAAAGAGATGAAGACTTAAATGAGATTGTTTGTCATAGAGCTGGGTGCTGTACTGGCTCTGTGGGTTCACTTAGAGGTGCTGCTGAACACAGAGGATGTACTGCATCTCAATATTTGCTTTAATTATGCCAGAATTCTCTTCTTCAGCTACTGAAAATGCTGATGGTACACAGTAAAACAAAACCAAAAATCCTGTTACATATGTATCTGCACCGATTTTAAAAAGGCTACTAAAGTTTTTAAAACACAGGTCTTCAGCTGGTAACTAAGGACACTGATTGCTTCTACAAAGCATTGGAAGAGCAGGTGTGATGGCTCTTCCAATGTCTACTCTCCAGCCATTGGTCACAGAGAATCTCACGAGAGCTGGGGTTCTTATTTCTGATTTACATTATTAGAGCAGAACATTCACATCTGATCAGGCAGTTGGCACAGGCAAGCACTGACACCCAGAGCTATTCCTGTCTCCGCAGCATTCCCCTAAGGCAGTGCTGTGAAGACGCCCGCTATAAAGAGCCATATGCTTGACAAAGACTGAACTACCACCGAGCATTTATCAAAGAAAGAGAATGCACAATTTTTTATTGCAGGACTGTTCAAACCAAACTCGCCTGTGTGTTCCTGCCTGTCTTAATATGCATGTGAAACAGTCTTAAACTGATGAAGGAAAGGTCTTCATATATGAAGTCATGCTCAAAGGTAAAGGCAATTCAATCTGAGCTAAGGATATTTCCTCAATTTTTACCTCATATACATCGTGGCATTGCTAATGCCAATCTAAAAGACTTTCTGCTGAATTTATGCCTATAGACATAGACCCTTCTGTTTGCTTCCTCCTTCAATTCAATAAATAAAGTCTGAAAATCCCTTTTCCCTCATTTCAGAAAGGAGAGCTGTGAAAATGGTTTTCTGGTAGTACTGAAAGAAAACAAACTACATGTAGCTCAGGATCAAACACAAGGAAAACTAATCAAAAGCCAAGAGAAGATCAAAGAATTAGCTCCTGTGTTTAAAGGGAGAAAATAAGTTCTATTAAAATATTTGGAAGGCAATATACCAATACTACAAGAATCTCTCTCTAAGGACTTTTCTCGGTACATTAAAAAAAAGCAAAGATAAGATGTTAAACCCAACTAGAAAAAGAAATCAAGAATATTTACACGTAATCCACAGAAAATTAATGTGATATAAAGAGGAAGGAGCCATCTAACAGCTCATTTCCTTATTTTCTTTCTGTGGTTCTCTGACAGTCAGTCAAACACAAGAGAACACAGACTTATTACATTTAATTTACTGTGAGTTAAATTTGAAGTGCTTCCTTTAAGTACTTTCTCTTTTTCAAACATACTTCTCATATATATGCACACACATACACAGAGATTGCCAGCCTGCTCTGAATGATCTTGTACAGTTTAAGAGCAGGCAGAACTACTATACTTGCCTTGAAAGTGGAACACATGAATACTGGGTAACTTCAGCACTCAATTTTAGGAAATAAAATAGATATGTCAATCTCTGTTCCTCTCACCTTGGAAAACCCTCAAAACCCTTCAGCATTCTCACTTCCCCAGTCAAACTGGGTCAAAGGAGTGTACAATAACAAGCAACTGATCAGCATCCTCAGACCCATGGTAACACAACACATAACCAACCACAAGATACAGTAATAGCCTGTTTAGGCCTAATGCAAACCTCTTATGACAGAAGTGAACCCTTATCAGCAGACAGCTCCCTGCGCTTCTCTTTTTGTCCTTTCAAATTAGATAAGCCAAACCTTACTGGAAAAGTAAGGAACAAAATAATCTGACATAGTTTAGTCTAAATTTAGAAGCACCAGAAGGATGACAGCGAAAAGGCACTGAAGATGTATCTTCTATGAATAAAAATGTTAAGTTCTTATGCAACAAAGAAACATGTTATTGTTTATTCCAACCCGAAAACTGTAGCCTGTGTGGGGCACTCCCTAAGGTTGATCACAGGTAATTCACCATCCCACAGACTAAATGTGAACATCCCACCAAACCTGTGAGTTCTTTACACTTTCTGAAAAGCTGCTCTTGTTAGAGCTTTTCAAGCTTAACATGACTGTATGGAAAACAGCTGTAAAAAAGTTTATGCTTTCATGTGGCCTAGACTAAAACTACCATGCAGTAGTGCTTACACAGATTCAGCACAATGTGGTTTTTACAATATATTTGTGTCTGCTAATGAGTGCAGAGAAGGATGTGATGTACCAGATGCACAGGATTCTTGTCCAGCTCTGCCAAGCAGTGATGGAGATGCTCAGCGTGTCCCAGGTCTTTAACGTAACCATAAGCCTGGGGTCTCAGGGCTAATCCAGTACTTCAAAAAACTACATCTTCAATACAGCAAAGGGCTAAAACTGACTTGTACAATGGCAAATATACCCTCCTGCAGTTCTGCCTTTGTATCCTTTATATCTTCTCTGATAAGGCATCACTCTTCTGTTATTTAGATTTTAGAATTAAAAAACCTTAAGAGGTGAGCATGTGAAGAGGCAAGATGAGAACTACTTCAACATAACAAAAATGGCCTGGAGCTGAACCGTCTTTAGACTTTGCGAACATTTCATTTAAGAGGAAAAGATTAAAAAGATTATTCAGTTGAGTAAAGATTATCTAATGACACTGGACCATGTGTTACTATTTACAGCTCCAGGTTACTGCCTTCAATACAACATGATTATATTCAGAGGCGTAAGTATTATCTACTCAAGGTTACTCTCATTTCATTTACAAATGTCTTTTTAAAGAAAATGTCTGGTCCTCTAGACCCTGTTTAGAGCAGGGACTTCAGTGCTTTAGACTATCTCTTACTTTCCCATTTGTTTTACTTGTTTAGTTTGTTTGTTTTAGTTAGAAAGTGATATTTGTCTTTTGGGGCTGTTGAGTTGAAAGTCTTGAAAAACTTGTTTTATCTCTCCTCTGCAGGTATTTGCATATACAGGGACTGCCTCTGCAAAAGCAAGTAAGAGGCAAATTAGCTAAGCTATCAAGATGTCTTTAAGCTGCCTAATTTATCTTCTTTTTCCCTGTGATGCATAACATTTTTCTGACCTCCAACTACCAAAGGGCCTTACAGTAGCTTAATACATTGCAGCTGTGAAAATATGCCAAGTTAACCCTTCCCTGAGAGACCAGCTTACACTTGGCCTCCCTCCATCTACACGAGTTCACATGTCACAGGGCAGATTTCAGGAGATTGTGAAATGTTATTCACTGGCAGCACTGCGGTTACAGATGCAGATATGCTTTCCTCATAGATCAGAAAGGTGGAAACGCAGGCAGGAGATTAGAACAGTACACAGACCTTGGGGATTCCAGCCTTGACTCTGTCATTGACTTACATTGTCAGACAGAATTATTTACTTTAATGCCTTTCTCTGAGGTTTGAGAGGTTTTCCACCTCCACAGACCCATAAATCAAAGCTGTCTCTTTTTCTAGAACTACTGTTCCCACTCAGAGGCTCCTAAACTTTGTCCTTGTTCTGTATTTCAACAACAGGAGGAAAAAAGGCTTTTGAGACTTTGCTCCTATATGGCCATATAGAAATGTATCCTTTCTAAAGAACAAATGTTACTCCACAAATCCCTGATTTCCCTAGGAAAATGGGAGAAGCATTTTAGAGAGGAAGATTTATTTCCATATTTATTTTATTTCCTTACATGTATGATAACACCTAAACATTGCAGCTAGAAAAAAAGTGAAAAAAAAGCAGCAGGAGCACTTAAATCTTAGCCTAACAGTACCAATGTTAATGATTTAAACCACACTCATCTGCGGGAGGGGAAGCTGGCACGCACAGTATTCCCTGAAAGGCTCAAAGCATCCACATTGTTTTATGAAATAACCAGAACCATGAAAAGTTCCCAAAAGGTTCTGAGGCATTCCACCTCTCTCCAGGCAAAGCTTTTCAATGTTGTCCTATTAAGCAGAATGAGTTTCACAATAAGGGACATGACAACACATGGTTTGTCTCTCCCCGCTGCTCTCTTTGCCTGATCAAGCTTCTGGCTCCAGATCTCAAGTTTGATGGCAGTGACAGGAAAACTGCTTCTACCCTTTTCCAGCAGGGATGACAAAGTCAAGCTTTTTAAGGTTTAGGCAAATCAAGAAGCAATGAAACTGGATGTTTCTCTCATGTTCTCAAATGTAAAGCTTGGACCTACCACTGCCTAGGTAACCTGGAGACTGCCACAGGAAAGCAGCGACCACCAATACCAGAAACTGGGTGTTTTCTATGTGTGTAAACAGCAGAAAATAGGAAATTCCAACAGAGCATACAGTTTAGCACAAACTGCAGAAATACTTTTTACAGTTGGGGTGGGGCGCCAGGAAAGGGTATTAATCTAAACTAACAGAAAGCCTTAATCCTAAATATCTTGTGTTATCTCAGTCCTTAACTACTACTCCACTGAGTGCACTATTGCCTTATTTTCTTGTTGCACAGCAGAAATACATACCATTCTCATCCCTACACATCCATACCAGGCATCGTTCTCATCTATGCAACACTTTCCAGCATTGCCTGTCTTCCTGAGCACAGCAAACTCCTCATAATAGGCATTCATTTGATGCTTAATAATGAATATTACACAGTAAAACCTAACAGTGACTCAAGATATTGATAAAAACAATACAAATTGGTAAGTCCAGAATTTGTCCTGAGACAGCAACTCTGGAAAGCCAAGAAAAAAGCTTACATAAATTCGTAATACTGAATTTTAGAAAAGAGAAACAACAAACAGTATTCATTTTCTTTTGTTACAACTAGACTCCTATTCACTCTTTTGGAAAAACTGAGGAATTAATTCTGTTCACTGAAGTTGTAAGCAGTACAATACTGTAAATGCACTTGAAATTGATCTTCTTGTCAAAGGGAAATGGTTTTCCTGTGCTGCCTTTATTTCAGTTTTCATTAAGCGTGGAAAAACTGATCTCCTGCACGCTACCTTGATGTACCTCAATGTACAACCACCAAAAAAATGCAATAATGCAAGATGCACCTGACACTCATGAGACAGAAAGTTCATGGAGTCAGTAACAGGAGAGTTAAATTAGTAAAAAACTGCTCAAATGAAAGCTGTTGGATGGAAGAAAAAATATCCAACAGCAATGAGCAGTGATATTCAGATACTACTGCTGCTTCCCATCACATGATTTTCATCTTCTTCAAAGCTTTGTAGAAATTATAGGGAGCTCTCCTAATGCAGTACACAGATATCATCACCTTCATGCCAGGCATGGGTAAAGAGAGACAGTACTTACATGAGTCTCTGATAGAGGGAAAACAAAAATTGTCAAAAGTTAGAAGGGCCACTATTAAATCCTCAGTCCTGGTTTTCAACTCCCAGAACCCAGACAGACTGATTCACCATTAGCTGACTGCAAGAAGTTTTCAAGTATATAAAAAAATGCAGAGAATCTGGACAGCACTTCAGGGGAGTGCAGGGCTAGAAGAGACCTTCTGGGCTACCAAAGCCCACCTCTGACTGCGACCCTTCTGCTAGCTGGAATGGGTGCTGCCACATCCATCGCTTAAGCTAAAGAGGGCTTCTTGTAGCCATCAAGTGGCTTGAATTTAAATCAATCTCGGATTCTGCTGACATAAACTAACAACAGCTTCAGTTTATAAATAATAACAATAATAAAAGAAGATCTGTCACACATTCTTTCAGAAGAAGTGCTTTTTTGTTAGTGGTATTGCTGTTTCTGACTGGGTATTTTGATTTTGTCCTATTCTACTCAAAGCATCAACAAACATATGTCCCACTTTTCTGAATGCTAAGAAAACAAGGCTGTACTTCAGCACTTAAAGGGGGAAGTAAATGGAGAAAGGATGATCTCTAGCTGGCTATCTAGCATAGCAATGTCTCTGATCTTTGGGCCACAAGTATAAACCAGAGTGTCTTCACAATGACTCAAAAGCCAGCAGAAGAATGATGAGTTTGTCAGTGGTTAAAGTACTACCAAGTGTTTGTCAACACTAAAGAAATCCACAACCCTGAACTGATGTATCAGCAACAAAAGCAGACCAAGAACAGTGAATCCCAGCTGAAACCAGGAAGTGTCTTACTAAAATTAATGCAAAAGCTGGATCAGAAAAAAAAAATTTACATGGACGATATTCAGAGTTTAGTGCAGAAGTAGGCTGTATCGTTTAAATGAACCTAAAATAAACATCTCACATGTATATTTGAGAGTTTTACCCAAGTAAAATCCAGCTTACAGAAAAACATCCTTTGAATGGGGAAAACTAGCTCCTCCCTTAGTTGCCATCATGTCAGGATACAATGGGGATGTAACTTTTCTATTCTTGAGTAAAAGAATGAGGCTGCAGAATGTGCTGTACAGTGTTTCTACAGAAACGTTTCCAACTGAACTGTGCAACAATGCATGTATCTAATAAATCCACTGGAGACAATAATCATGGTACTGACTCAGGGCAATTGCCCTTATTAACGAGTGACAGATATACTGCCAAGGATCTGTCATTTGGAAATCAGAATCAATATCTTAAAGAGGCCTTTGAAACTCGAATATATTAAAGGAAAATATGTGCCTCAATCTATCAAAAATCTTTCCTCAGCCAGTGGAAGTACAGCTATTGACAGAAAAAGAATGAGTTCCTTGTATTTTACTTACTTGTTACTTGCATGGTACTTATTTCCATGCAATATGTTCTGGGTGGATTTTTCATCTGATATACTAAATTCCAGTGCCCATTACTCTCACTGATTCAAGAATTTAGTTGGTGAGCGACACCCTGCAATGTATTTTGCCAGCAGCAAAGTACAGACTGTGAATAGTACCTTTCCCTTTTCACCTCAGAGCTGATTTCTTTTCAGACTTTGGTAATCTTTCCCTCCATATTTCCTTATTGGAACTGCAAGGACAACACCACTCCTGCAAACTTTGAAACTCTCCTCTCTGTGCTCAACTGATAACATCAACTGCAGCTATAAAATGCTTCAAAGCAGAAAAAAAATACGTTTTTTATACATCCTTAATTTTACATTTTTGGTCATGGTAGGAAAAAATATGTATGACTTTGAAATTCATATTCCAAATTTTTGTTGCAAATTCCAAAGTCAATTTCAAACATGACAAAGTTCACAGATTCTCAGCTGTGTTTGCACAAGGGAGGCTGGAAGTGGGAAAAGTCTGATATGTTTTAGGTTTATGCCAATACTCGCTGTTCATAAGTTTTCTTCTAATGCCAAATACAAATTCACATAGGAGCTAGTGTTCTTGATATAACTTGATAAAAATGAAACTGATATCCAATTTCATTAAAACTCACTGTGGAAAAGCCATGGAACTGTTCTGCAACAGAGGATATTGTATCTAGTGTTATTTATTTATTAGGGGAGAAATCACTGTATAGGCTACTGAAATTATTTTTCTCTGTTTCATAAAAATATGTCCCTCTTCTATGTTTTTTCATTTCAGCATAAAGAAAGATGATCATTCAGTAAAGCCCTGTAGGCAACACTGCACGTAAAGTTCAGAGCACACCAGACTTCAGTTTGAGATTGCACTTTTTAATCACCACTATAATTTATACTGGAGTCTCTTTCACTCTGGAGTCAATGGAAGGCATATTATGCTCAGAGGTGGCTTAGAAAAATTTCTACATATGAATTTATATTCACAAATCAGATTACTGCATTAGATTTTTCCAGAAGCTGACATTAATGTACATTAACGAAAATGTTCTGCAGCCTTCCTTTCACACTTGTGAATGACTGAGACATAGAGCTCTTATGGGTATTTTTGGAACATATAAAATTACATATTTGTTGGCATACACCTCAAAGCTTTCAGTCTTTTAGATGGAGGTCAAGTAATTCTGCATTCTTTGGTTTTCAGCACTGTACCATGACCACACACTGAAGTACTCTAAGAGGTATTTAGTGGATGCAACTGAGCATGAAAGTACTTTGTTCTTTCCTTCCTTAAGCCATGCTAAAGACTAATGCCAGCTGGCTGACAAATACAAAAATTAAAGTTAGATATACACACAAAATAAAGTCTCTATCTTAATTTGCTACACAATGAGATCCAAAGCAATTTAACTTTTGTGAAGAGTACAAGACACTCTGATGCTGTAACTGCTTTAGTATGAATTACAGATATATCTGTCAAACTGGCAACCACATGTTTTACTTGCATAATATATATTTTAAGTAGAAATAAAGTTTGTTAATTAGCTGCTTGTGTCCATTGCAAGTTCAGAATAGGAAAACTAAAAAAATTCCAGTGAAACAATAATTAAAGAGAGATTTGGAGTAAGCTCCCCATTGGCTTTGCAATATATTCATTTCGCAAGCTTTTGTATAACTGATTATATCTTTTTTTTTTAATTTTTACAAGTAAATAGCAAAACTAATTAGCTGCACACTATTAAGTTAATGCACATTTATCTACAACAATTCTATTCTGACTGTGAAATAATCTTTCTAGCCCATAATTACACTCCAGCTTAATTAGCATAATTTCCCCAGCACATTCTTTAATAAAGAAGCTGACATAAGGGTTGTTCTTAAACACCAAGGATATTCTAGACAAGTAGAAAAAGAGAGACAGGCAGAGCTGCATTAAACACCTATTATGTTACCAAGATAGTACACATAAAACAAGAGTATGAATTCAATACTATCTGAACCATCACAAGCATCTCAAGATGCTTTTGCTAAAGATAAGCAAAATACTTAAAGGATTTGAGACGTCTCTTGTCCACTTCACTAGAAGTGGTTCCACAGCTCCTTCCTCCCCTGTCACTACACCTCATCCCCCTCACCAAGGGCAGCCTGCAGATTATTCATTCTCCCACTCCATGTATTAGTTTCCTTCAGAAAGAAAACGCATATAGTCTTGCATTTTTTACATTAATTTTTAAGTACAGGCAGTCAATTTCCACTGAAGAGTCACTGTAGGTGAAAACACAAATCAGTCTCCAGGCTCATTTAGTCTTTGGTTTGCTAGTGAGGATTTAGCAACGGGCACTCTTATGGACACCTATTTCCCTGGTACTACCACACCAAACTATTTTTCTATGGCCAATGTGGGCAATGGCACCTGAGTACTGCTGTGCTTGATATTAACACTGAGTTGGGAGGAGAGGCTCTGCCTCTCTCAGCAACTCCCTGACTCAACTTGTTCTTCTCCTGCCAAACCCATGATGTGCTGAGTGTCAGAGTGCATCAGATTTATATATCTGGGCTACAAAATGTAATCTCAACCATAACATAAACAGTCACTAAGTCTCTCCTGACAGTAAAGAACTAAAATTTAAAAAAACTTAAAGAAACTTCATTGTGTCTTCACCCAACTGTTTCTAAATAATGGCCATTTAAAATGAAATGTTATCTGATGTGCTCGTGGGTTCTGTGAAAAATTTTGACTGAATATGTGCTGTTGGTGATGATTTCCTTGTACTCCTCCATAGCTACGAGTGGTGAATTTCACCTGCGAAGGATTACCATTTATTGTGCGAGACGATGAAAGACGCCAAGATTATCAAAATCAGCAAGGTGATTTAAAGCCAAAGTTCTATTTTCATGTAACCTCATAAAGGATTTTAATTCAATCAGGTTTCCAAAATGCCTAAGACTCTCCTGAAAAAATGTAGACTTCAGCTTTTAAATCACACAGGCACTTTTAATAACTCTACTTGCTCTAATTAACTTTTTATTTTGAGGTTAGTACTATTAGGCAAGACCAGGACCAAAATGATCTCTGCATACTAATCAGTCATGCTGCTGCTGCAACATAACATATGAGATGTCCTAGAAATTCAACAAAAATTCAGAGCAACTGATAAAACAGGTCTTGGAGAAAAACAAATTGGCAATACCTACTTCAACTAACTGCTTTCTTCGGAATATATACAACTCGGCAAGTTCTGCTTGATTAGAATTTAAGATAAGGAAATACATCCCAAATTAGGTTCTAAAAGAATTTTTATTCAGACATATAAATGATGCATCAACTACTGTCTCGACACTATATAAACACAGCCCATTCAACAGGTTTCAAAAGCGCAAGGAAAACTGAAGACGCCCCGCAAAGCTGCTCCGCTGCCCCGTCTCAGAAGTGACGCAATCCAACACTGAGGGAGCCCCTGCTTTGGCAGAAGCAGGGAGGGAGGGAGTGAGACCATGGCTAACTAGTTCTGTACCTGCAAAATCTACTTGACCTTCAGGCCCAGGGCTGCTTAGGAGGATGCTCCTGGGACAGGCAGCTTGGGTCTAACCCAGCACCAGCCAGGTTTGCTTAGAGCTGCAGCTGTGCAGCTCCCATCAGTCTGCAATGCAAAGCCAACAGCAGCTGAGACTTCTGTTCCCTTTGAACTGGAGTTCCACACAGCAGAAATTAAAAGCCAGCTTGTCAAAAGATAAGTATTAACCTTGTTTTGAAGGCAAACTTTTCTTGTTATAATTAAGATTAGAATACATAAACAATAAGTCATATTTTTCAACAGACTGAATTACCTTTGCTAATAAAATTTTATTTTAGCCAGCTGTTTAAAATCAGGTTATCTATAAAGATAGTATGGTAGCCAACTTTATTAAAAGATGCTAATGATTTTGGCTGCCAAAATACAAGGGCCTGGCTGTGAGTCTTTGTCAACTGCACATCCAAAATGAATGCACCTAAAATTACTAGCCAGTTTTGAAAACCTTGATCTTGTTCTTTCTCTTTGACAGTTATTTACCTCTGCCAAATTTTCCTTGCAGAACATCAGAGCACTGAGAAAAGAAGAAAGCAAATCAGCTTTGCCTTCAGCCCTGCAGCTTTGAGTTAGAAGATAAAGAGTTATGGCTTGAAGACATGAGATAAAAGCAAAGCAATATACTCACAGCCACAAACTCCATGAATTAAACTAAGAAAAAAACCCCTGTAGGTCAGGCAGAGATCATGCAGAGTAAGCACAGCAAGACACAAGGAAATGGGAGGCATAAATATATTGTTATTTTTTCCATGTCATTTCATATCTCTATACATCTAGTTTGCTACCTATTAAAAAAAGCCCTTCTGAAAGGTCCTTCTGAAAAACTTCTGAGACCTTGCCATAAAAATCACTGACTCCAGGGCAAAATGTTATTATCAATGCTGCCACAGAAGTGCAAAGTAGTCACCGAGACTGAAAAGGTTTTAAAGAGGGTGAAGATCTAAGACAAAAAAAAACCCATCAGGAGGCAGATTATTGACTACCATTTGTTAAGCAAGCACTGTGCAAAAAGAAAATGAGTGAAGCATAGTAAAAGGCAATTTGTTTCACATGCCTGAAGAGGTTCTGTTTTTCATTTATGTTGTCAGGTGTTTTGCCCTAAAACTCAAATTTCCTTGGAATAGATTCCTCACATCCCAGTTCTGAGAACTGATGCTGACCGGAGAATATAGGCACAACATGTATCCAAAGAGAGGTTTAAGAAAAAATTCCTCACCTTATTAAAAATAATCCCATTGTATGCAGCTGCAAAATGGTCAGTTACAAATACTAACCGAGGACAGCCCTTAATAAAATGACACCTCAGGTCAAGCATTTTACCTGATCTCTTACCACATCGTTGACAAAATACATGAATGACTCTCACAGCTGAACAATTGAAACTGGGAGGTTTCATGACTGTTTTAGCAAGTTAGACTTGCTCTTGATTTTTCCTGTGATAATGGAATTACTCAGCAATACCAAGATGTTAAAAGGAAGATTCAACTGGCTGAAAATTTGGATTTTGCTTTACATACACTCAGGAGCAATTTAATGACAAATCTTAAACAGATCTGAGATGCACACACAGTATAGCTGAGTATTTATGTGATACCAATCACCAGACTCACCAATACCTATCAGCCTTTACTGCCATCTGTTCAGCAGTCTCAATCGTTTACCAACTGGGAAACATCTAAATACTACTCCCACCATCTTCCTTAAAAAGACTTTCATCATCCACTACAACCAGATAAGAAGCTTACATTACTAGAGAATGCTGCTGGCCTTGGAACTGATTTCCTTCCGCATCAATAAAGGATAACATTTTGAAGAGTCAAAATTTTACTTATCAACATGATTGCTCAGCACTAGATTCTCTTTTCAGACATTTTGCTTTTTTTATTGCAGCCACATACTTAGATGGCATCTTTTATTCCATTCTAAGTGATAGCAAAATTAAAGTATCAGATGGTTTTTTTGTTAACTGAAATTCACTGCTGTGTATTTTATTAATTGCAATTTATGTGTTAATAGTTTGACATTGCATTTTATCCAATGTTCTTTTTCTCATAAATGGTATCTACAACCATATAAAGCACAGCATCAGATTCTCCAGGGGCTGCTTCATGAGGAAAGTTAAACGTGAATGAGAGAGAACCAGGAACATGACAAGCAATTTTCCATTATCCTGGAGCAGACTTCTGAGAGTTGGAGATCAGATAAGCTGTGTGACTATTTAATGAGTAAATAACTGATCCTGGAAGGAGGACAAAAGTTTTGTACAAGTGTCATGGGTTATCAATCGAGAGGTAACACTCACCCAGGAAACAGGTAACTGAACTAATCAAGCCATTTCCAACCTTTTATTCGCAGTTGTGTTGAGTAATCGTTAAGAACACATTTATGACCACATTAAACCTTCTATGTCTTTCCAAGACTATCTTCGGTGAGCAGTGAAACTCATGAGCCAAATGTTTCTCTAACTTAAAAGAATTTATTGACATACTGCAGACCCACTTTCCTCCTGACTTCTACACATTTCAAAATAAGAACTTTTAAGGAAAAGCTGCTCTAAAGCACCTGTTGTGAGGTGAAGTCATGAGCCTTGCCTACATAATACATATCCACCGGCTGTTTCTTTGGTAGGCAGACAACTGCCCATGATCTCCAGGTATGACTGGACTGATAGGCAGTTTCTTACACATCCAGGTGTTAAATCAAAGAACCATACACACTTCATTGTGATGATTTGGCATTATCTAAAAACTCCAAAGCGCTGTTTAAACTCATGAGCAGACAACAGTAAGATAAATAACGCTCCATGACCACCACACCTCATATGATCCCCAGAGAAGAGGACTGCTCAGCCAGGAGACTGTCCAAGCTGCTCAGCATTCCTTTGGAAGGAAACCTGTATCTGTCCACCTGGATTGTGACTGGATCAGGGTGTCCAGCCCTTGGAGATGCACTGACTGAGGTAGCTGCTGAAATGACCAGAACTGTTTCAGCAAACCCCACTTTGTAGAGGTAACAGCTCATGGATTTTTAAAAAGCGATGCATTTCTAACGTTTGTAATGAAATCCCAGAAGCTGAAAGTCTGTGATAATTCAAACACTTCCTAGAGCTGTAATGGAGGTAAAAAGCAATAATTATCAATATTTTCATGGCATCAATTTAGAACAAGAATGCATAATGATGTTCTAAGGCTCACTGTTGCTGAAATTCAGATGGGGCCTCAGAAGTGAGTAAGATCATCCAGCACACAGCCCAGTGACAAGGACAGTAATACAGTTAAAAAAAAATGTATGGTTCTCTGTAAGATTAATTTGACAGTGCTGGAAGTTTAGGACTAGCCAAAGTAATATACAGAAAAAACTAAATAATTACTTGCTTTCTGTAAAGGCTTGGTCTAAGGAATATTCAGAGCAAACTGGCCTTCAAGTACCTGCTGGTATCTCGAATTCCATTTCAAAGATGTGCACAGACATGGTAAGCAGACAAAAGAACTCCCAGCTATTTTCTCTTCCCTAAGAGAAAGCAGAATCCTTATATAACTATCTGCTCTAAGAATGTTGTCCTACGACTGGTAGATAAAAGGACATGGAAAAGATAACAATCCATCAGTGCAGAGCACGGAGTTACGAGATTTAAACCCAGCAAGATCCAGTGAGAGAACCAGAAATTAGATGTGGAATACTACAGTTAGGGGACAGCTTTCTGAGCCACACAGGCAGAGGATGCCAAGGCGGAACCAGCAGCTCCTGAGACACAAGAAAGTGGTGCCATTAAACACCCACAAGGAGCACTGAAATGTGCAGTCAAGCTTGAAAATGTGTGCTGCTCAAGGGTTTGTTCAGTTAATCAGTAGGATTTCTGCATTTCCCTGTGACCTTCTACTGTGGCTTTTAGTCTTTAAACAGAATATTCCCTTTCTATATAGAAGATCTGCTATTATTTCAGTAAAAGATGTGAAAGTAGCAGGGATGAGTTTTCTACTCCTTTAAATAGTGATTGATCCTAGGTACAGAAACAGAAATCCTTACAGGTTTCAGACACTTTTCCCTTTCTAAAACTTTTCCATGCACATTGAAACTAACAATTAATAGTGCTTAGTCTTGTGGAATGCACTAGCAAATAATGAGGTCCAGCTGTCTAGTTGGACACAGAAAGAGGGGGAAAAATACAGGATCACCAGCTTTACCATCAATTAGCTTCAAAAAAGCATAAACATGTACACTGGGGGTTAAGCCAAAGAAGTACAAAACCAGAATATGTCTTCTGCACTGTTCAACTGGACCCTGAAAATCCTGATTTTTTCTAGGATATATTTAACACACCTTTTCTATTTTACAGGAAAAAAAATTAAAACATTTAATTTAGTTTATATATGATACTCATGTTCAAATACTTTGCATATTTTTAATATTTTTTTTTTACTTTGCATATTTTCAAGAACAGAGAATTCTCTGAAGTGGTTGAAAAACTGGCAGCTAATATACAATACAACCTTTACATTTTCAAACACGGCCGTTTAAAAAATATCTGTGCAACAGGAAGGAGGTCAAGCTGACACTACCACTGCATTGAAGAGTCCTGTCCATACAAAGCCTTCTAACATGGGCTGTTGACACTTGGGAACAAGTGAGCTGTGTCCTGCTTCACAAAACAAGTGAGCTAAGAACAGCCAATTTTTAGAAGGATAGCACAGCCTTGTATTTGCACTGTCTATTAGAGAGTATTCTCAGTTTGGAGTATCTCAACTGCCTGTTGTTGATACAACACGTGCTTATGTGAGTTTTCTTTTATCACAGGTAAAACAAGATTGACAGCGTATGCAATTAACATCCTTGTATGCAAACTTTTCTTTTAGATTGTACATACATTGCTGTGACCATGAATTCAAATCGGGTTGAAGAAACTTGCACAAGGAGCTATTTAGCTCTAAAGTGTTTCTTAGCCCTGGCTATATATGAAGCAAAAACCTGCACACACTTGCAGTTCTTGATAATAAAATTCAAGGTCTGCCCATGAAACTTCTGCTTTCCTTCTCACTGTAACAGAAAGAATACAGAAAACTGATACAATCAATACTTCAGTTCTTTAGCAAAAAAAATACTTTAAGGTTTTTAAAAAAATTGTCATTAAGCATAGTACAGAATATATCAACATATTTATTTGAATCTGTGAGATAGTATCAATTAAACACAGTGAGACAACCACTGAACTCGGCAGATTTTAAGCTTCTGACAGGTTACCTGGTATTTTTCTTCATTTTCTTCAGTTCAGTTGTTTGGCCATACAGCTCTCTGACCACCCAGTGCCACAGAAAATTTGGGATGAGTGTATTGTATTACACTGAAGCCCTCAGTGGGGTAGCTGCTGGCATCCTGGCTTAATTGGGAAACGTGTGTATTTTAACTGCCAGAGCGACTCAACTCTGAGCACATGCCATTCGTGCACAATGACATTCTGTCAGCAAACTGCACCACTGAGCAATCCCAACGTTATTAGATTCTTAAATCCTAATTTGTTTCAGGTTGACATGACATAGTACGTTTCAGCTCCTGCTGTTAGTGGTATTGTTGCAATGAAGAAAAAAACCCCATCTGTATCTTCCCACACAGTCAATGACTGTGAGAATCTGTGTGCTAATGGATTTTTTTTACTGCTCTGGAGTGTGAAGACATTAAAATATATCTCTATCACAAACAGCATGAATGAGTATTTAGATTTTCTAGTAGGTTTGTTGGGTTTTTGTTGTTTTGTTTTCTTTGTTGTTGTTTTGCTGTTTGAGGGGGCATGGGATAGTATACAAAACATTTTTTTCTAAGAAATTATGTTTTTCCAAAATCTTCCATTTTATCCACAGTTTTAGTTTTTGAACAGTTCTTTGGATCATGTAGCTGAGTCACTGCATTTGTTAACAAATTGTATGTTTTAAATTAGACTGGTATTGTTGGGACAGTACAGAAAATGGCAGTCGGTCAGGGAGACCCACAGATGTGATCTAAAAGTCTATTTGGGACACACCTCTCAATATCATTTACGACTCACAAAGCAAAAGATGACAGGTGTAGGGCTAGCACTTCCACAGAAGAAAGGACAGCATGTGGTAAATATGAATAATTACACTTAATAAAAAAGGTCTAATTTTATGAGTTGGAGGAAAGATACTTTAGTAAAAAAACTTATTTCACTATTTTAAGAAGACTGTGAAGAATTGCATGTGGACTAAAACCTTTTACACCATCAGAGATTAAGGTTTATAGTAGTTCTGACAACAACTGTAGCAGAAGAATGGGCTCTCTCTGATTCTTGATGCATGATGTGAAACCATCATTTTTCATTTGTATCAAAAAAAGAAGTATAGAATGCATAAATTAATTCCCTCCTTATGCTACTTAAAAATGATAATTATCAACCCACATTATATTTTGAATGATTAAATGGTTGTCATCTGGGTTTTTGGCCTGAAGAACTTTGTTATTTCATCAAAACCAAGATCTCTGCTTATTCTTTGGAAGTTTTCAGCCGGAAGTTCTGATGAAGATAAATAGATCTGAAACAGATGTTACTGGAAAATTTGGGAAGCAATTCAGGAGTATCTCAAATGGTAAGGAACTTGCAAAGCAAAACCAAAGTTGCCAAAAATGCCACTCTGAGTTATATGTTATAAAGTAGGAAAAGCCATTCTAGGTTGAGCTACCAGGTGATCTCAGGCACTTCTTCTCAGCATCTTGTTACTGACCACTAAACAATCATTTTAATGGAATGATCCTGTAATCACCACATGACCCTCTTCACGCCTCATACTGGTTTAAAAGGCATCACATGTCTATGTGAAGTCATGACTTTTCCATATACATGACTTCATACTTACCCAAAATCAATTTTAACTGATTTCAGTGTGGCATCACAAATTCATTCTTAAAAACTCCATGTTTCTTCACTCACACCACATTGTATTAATATGTGAGCTAATCAGTTCTGTTCTTGATTGCCTTTTCTATTAGTCTGATGCAAATGTGATACAGATCGGAGCTGCCCAGACCTACTTGGAAGCCCATCTGGAACACAGGCATCCTATGAGACATTTTGTGGGGGCTAAAAGAGAAACACTATAGCCTTCAGCTTGGCTCTTTTGTTTCTGAGTGTTCTTGCTACTCTTGGATGAACATTATCTAGTCCTGGCAATCTGTTATTCCTAATTTAGTATTTGTTCCCCAATTTTGCCACTGATACATTTTGAGATACTTCCTATGGTAAGTTCTTTTTCTCTTCTCTCAGAAATGCTTCTCAGAAGGAGAGAAAGCCAAAGCTTTTCACGTGCTCTTCAGTGAGCAAGTGCTGGCAGGGAAATTCAGGAAGAAATAAATGTTCCTCTAGTGTAACAAACACTGTGATTCACAGCCTGAACTAGCTATTGGCAAAGTCTGCACAAGCAATCTGACACCAAGGGCATTTTCACGGAACTGTTTCATTACATTCTTCTTGATCCCATGCAAGTTCTTGCCATTTCTACGCTTTGCCTACCTTGACTTCAGAATGTCTGACTCCAGAACAGAACATCATTTTACATGATGACAAAGGGTAGTGTTCCAGGTTAGAAGCTGGCCATCAATTGGGAATGGGCTTATACATCTATGCCCTTAAGAATTGCAAGAATAGAATCTGAGGCAGGGCGGGCTAGGAGAGTGAGCAGGTCAACTGGTAGCACTTAAAATGTGTCTCAAAGCTACATGACCAAATGTCTCATCACCTCTTATGCAGTAGAGGAAAACTGGAAATTTTCTTGGCAAACCACAGAGTATGAGAGAAGGGGAAACCTGGAAGTCTTACAGACCAAGATTACCCTGTCAGTCTTCGTCATGAGAAAAGGAGTAAAACGAGATTGGCAGATGCTGTGAGTAGGCTTGGAACTTCTATACTGCATTGGGGATGGTAGGATATAAAACCCCACACCAGACTCACTGAATCCAGCAGGTTTAGCACGTTATGTTTTGGACAATCCTTGATTTAAGAACACCAATTTCATTCATGGCACAGTGCACATCAGAGAAAAAAAGATCAAATTTAATGCAGTGTCTCAAAAATTAAATTTATCAACATTTTATATGAAAAATTTAGGACAAAATTTAAGGTTAATGGTTAGACAGTGAAACTTTAAATTCTAAACACTATGAATCAGAACATCTTACTAAGCCAGAACTCCATACTAACCTTCTTACTTCTTGTGCTTCCTCACATAAAATTTGTAATTATTACAGGGAGAAGGAAAAACATGCAAGTTGGGTTGAGGCACTCTCAGCTTTCCACATTCTTCTGTCTCCTCAAGGAATTATGTAGACGTGTAAGTCTTGGCAAACTTTGCTGTTTTAATAAGAAGCGGATTCTTTCCTGACAGCAGGTATAATTTGGATTAACCAAAAGATGAAAAAAAACCCAAACAAACTAGCTAAAAGAATACAAGTACAAGACTAAACATTATGGTAGTTTCTGGAACAATGTATTAAAAGAAAAATAAAAAGTATCTGATTTTCAGAGAAGCTACAGTCCTACTATTGAGCTGTGCAAGCATGTGGCACTTCTGGAATGCAATTCCCTTCAAATGTATTGATCATCTCTATTCAGTAGTAGTAGACTTTAATATACTGAACTTTGGCTTTGTTTTTCCTGCTTTTGCTATTTCATTGAAAAGATGTCATAAACTGGATTGTGACAAGGCGAATTACAAAAGTAATTCCAATTACATATTTTAATATTAATTTTAAGTTAATGAGAAACTTCATAAATTTCTTTTTCACAGCAATAAATGTTATGTGATCTGCTTCTTCATTATTTTCAGATTTTGCAATTTGCTTCTTCAATGAAGAGTAAAATTTGATTTAGATAAACACAATTATTTACATTTTTTCAGCAAATGCTTCTCAGATGAACTAGAAAACAATTACACTCTGCATACCCAAAAGAATAGCAAAATTCTTGCAAACAGCAACCCATACAGAAAATTTTAATTAGCTTTTGCTTTCCTGTGTTAAATTTAACACAGATGCCTGTCCATCTTCTGACTAATTCTGAAGAACACCTTCTTGCATGTTATCCTGGTGAGCTTTCAAGTCATAAATTTTTTTGCACTTGACCACAGAAGAGTCTTGTAAACTACTGTATGTCAAACATCATACCTCTAAAATATCTGATTTGCCATCCACTGTCATTCCTCAGAATTTTTTCTTCACAATCTTTTTCAAACACATTATCAGTTTGAATGTAAATACAATGATTTTACTTACTGACTTTTCTAGGTCTTTCATGTTTCCCTGTTTTTCTGAGGTACTGTAAGGCAGGCTTCCAAAGAAGAACTGCTTACAGCTTTTATTGTTATGCTTCCTCACTCCCTCTTTGGCTTTTTTAATATAGACATCTCATTTAGAATGATCAGACACAGATATTATTTCAAAATACATACATTTTTTCACAACCTAAGCCACAAGCTTTAGTAATCATGACTAATCTAAAGCCTTTAACAAGCTCTTGGAATAGATGACAACATTCAAACTGAAAATATGTGAATTAATTTGGGACATATTTCATGTGACACAGTATAAAATGCAAACCTAAATCCTAATAGATTTCAGATAAACTCCCTGAAATACTAATTAAAATTGCAGTAAGAAACGCCAAAATTACAGGTATTTATTTTGTTTTCTGTAGTACAAACAAACAACAGGACAATCGTAGTGAAACAATGGTCATAGACGATTTATGATTGCTGGAAATTTATAACTGAAGTCTGAAACAGTCCTTTCAGAAAACATCCAGGCTACAAAAGAATAAATATAGCAAGAGAAAATAAGGATAAGTAAATGAATCAATGCTGTAAGTCTTGTATACTGGAAAAGCTCATGTCATTTACACATCTATATGTCAAAGTCTGTTCCCTTGGAACACTGCTGAATCATTCAGTGTTCAGCAGCTACGTATCCTCCCTTACGCAAAACTCATTCTGACACAAAGTATCTCTAAAAACACAAGTCATCTATCCTGCACAAATTAAAATGAAATGAAGTATTTTTATATTGCAACCAAACACAGATATGTAGCCACAGTAATGGGAAACAAAATATGACGATAGAAGATCAGGAACAGTTGCTGTGAAATACCTGAAGGACCACAATAGCTACTCACGGATTAGGATGCTTCAAGTCAACTGCAGAAAGAACTCACTGAACTGCCCTTAGTTAAACCGAGAATTTCTTGGAATAACGGAGCGTGTGTTCACTTTGCTTATTTTTGTTGAGGATGATGGAACTTCTGCTCCAGTGGTCCTACGTGGTTAAAGCTATTCAGCCCAGTGAGACTCAGCTCACCATTTCTGGGATCAATTCACTGTCCACACAGAGAGCTAATACAGGGACATTTGGGTTGGATTTTTGTTGGCATTGATCCAGTCAATAATATGATGCTCTTGCTAACAACTTATTTAAGAATATTGGTGTCAGTTCAGATAAAGTCATGGGAAATGGCTAGGGATCAAATTTGGAGATACCCCAGAGAAGGTGGACATACCCAAGCCTTGTCAACTCCAAGAAAGACCTCAAAAAATGGGGTGACCATGTAGCAATACACGCATTATGGATAAGGGTGGCAAGGTAACCTCAAGCTGTGACCTGACTCTCCCTTAAGCATGATTGATTCCTGATGAGAGGATGTAGCTAGTTTTGGTCTAATTTCCCCAAACTAGGAAAGTCATGATCTATTTTCTCATAGAAAATAGATGATCTACGGAAAATTTTCCGTATTTTACTGTTTTCTGTATTTTATAATTGATACTCAAAGACAAGTCTCTAATACAATTCCCCCCAGTAAACTGTTTGTTTAAATGGAAATAAAAACTATTGGAAATTCTGTTTTGACCACGCCATATTGTTTAATGGTCTTCCTATTTTTCAAAGGCAGAATCTAGGGTTTTGTCCAGTAATTTAAGACATGTTATGTGAATATATTGCTTTGTGCAAAAATATTTACATGTTTTTGCTTTGTCCCTCTTGAATTAATAAGAAATCAGTCAAATTTTTGTGAGTAAGATCAAGAACAGATATTTACTCAGTAATGCACTGCATGTGGGAGGAAGAAGGAAGGGAAGGAAGATGCAGCTAAAAATTTGAAATTAGAAATGAGGCCCTTGCTGAAGGTAACATGAGTCTTAGTACAGAGTGGGCAGAGCTCCTGGAAACATCAGAGGAGGTGAGCTGAGAAGATAAATGGACTTTTGGATGCAGGGACAATTCAGCAACATCTGGAAATCTGCCAGTCAGGTGAATCACTGTGATACAGAAACCATCTTAAAGAACTGCTGTTACCCATAGACCACTGATGGCCATGCTGAGGCCTTTCTATCCAAACACCAAGTATCCTTCTGTCCTGGACCAGGGATCTATGATGAAGGGAATAGTGGGATTGGCACTGAGGAACTAGGGGTTTTCAAGACCAGATACCACCACACAGTCACTTACTTTCTGGAGACAAAGGTCTTATGAAGGGCACAAAGGTTATGGACACCAGGGAAGAAGCACTGGGTTTGAGAAGCCTGCATGGCTGCTTTCCTTGGCTGCCAGTTGCACAGGGAAAAGGCAAAAGAAAAGATTTTAGAGAGAAAATCTAGGAGCCTACAAGAAAATCTAGACCTTACAAGAGAACCCTACAAGATTTTAGAGAGAAAATCTAGGACCCTACAAGGGAAAATCTAGGACCCTACAAGATCTTCCATGTGATTATGTACTTGTATACCACAGAGGACTGCAAATGGACAAATGTGCAAGGATGCTTCACTAAAAAGTGGGGCTTCCTATTCATTATGGAGTGGAAACTCCTTTGTATGAGACATTTGAAGCTAGACTCAAGAAGGTCATTTGAATCCTAAGGGAATCAACCTGTTCGCATTTCAAATCCAGAAGGTCATGAATGAGCTTCTTACTGACTAGTGGGGGCTGGTGGCAAGAAGGGTAAAAGATGGAGGGTACGGAATAGCACATGGTCTAGGGTGGGTATTCTGCTTATGAAGACAAACAGTAAAACTCCTGCTTAAGGAGCAGAAACATAACAGAAAGTGCAACTCTTGCCTCTGATGATATGCAAGCTCTTGTTTGAGGTCTTGCAACTGAAGACACATTCCACAAGTGACTAGAATGTTCTTTGGTTCAACATCCCAATGTGAAACATGAAGGCCACAATATCCTCCAGTCTCACTGAACTTCAGAGAAGGGAGCTACAGAAGAAAGAAACTACTGTCTTCATTCAGGAGGTAATGAAGATACTTAATGCATTATCAATGGTCCCTTACAACACCCTAAGGAAAGGACAATAGTAGCTATCAAAAGGAGCCTGACAAAAGGGAAAAATGAGCAAAAAAGATGAGGAAAGTTCATTTATAAGATGTGCTTCTGAGATCTTTGAAAACACAAGCCAGTGAAGTTGAAGAATGCAGATGAATCAAGAGCAGGCTTAGCTCTTCAGCTCACTACAGACACTGTGAAATGATGTTCTATCTTGCATCACACCCATGAGACGTGTCAGTAATGGAAGAACCATTTGCAGGGAGGTCAAGGATAACAGCAATGTAGTATTTAAACTGTTTTGTGATGTGCAAAGTCAAAAAGAACCTATTAATGGGGAACCTGAACAATATTTGTGCTGTTCTCATTTCATCCCAAGAGCTGGAAATAAAAATCAATTTACTGAGATGGATAAAATGTCTGGTTTAAGAATGAAGTCTGGGACTTAACATCTGAACTGGGACTTAACAGTTACCTAACACAGTTTCCAAATGCTCAGAAAGAGCGTATCATTATTTCAGTGTAAGGTTAGAACAGGAGTAATTATCTCACTGAAAGAGCAAATAAAACTAGTCTCTGCCAATAAGGAAAGAGTCAGGCCTTTGGATATTCTCTCTCTTTGCTGGCACTCCCCTACCATCACTCTGGGCTCCGAAGCTGACCCAAAAGGCAAAGCTACCCTCACCTGCTGCTGTCTCAGCATCATTCTAAGGTTGTATTTGAATGTGTTTCTGGCACATGCCTGCAAAAGTGATAAAATCTGAAGAGATGGAAGCACAAGCTGGGAGGAGGAGGAAACAATACTACAAGTTAAGGTGAGAGACACATTTAGAACTCATTGCTGAACTAATCATGACCTTTTAATCTTTGCTGCATAAGGATATATAGAGAACAACTCTCTGGACAGTGATTAATGAATACTTGGTATTTGCCACCAAAGAAGCAATTGTCAAATCTTTACAAACAAATGATTTACAAAAGCTGAGTATTATGAAACCTTCGGAAAAAAGTACTGCTGTGAAAAAACCAAGGAGAAAGGGACAAATATAACAAGAAACTCTAAAGTAATAAGTCAGTTAGGGAATTTAGCCTCTGGATCCTTTCCCTTTAGAGATTTTGTATGATTTGCATGGTCATTAGACTATTGAACTAGACAGTTCATTAGTCAAAATGTCTCTTGTTCCTCAAGAGTCTTATGGCCAAGAACCAGTACCTAAATTCATCTAAATCTGCTAAAAAAATAGCCTGAAACACTTAAAAACTTTTATTGAGTTTATTGTAACTAGTGACTGTGTTTAGTAAAATGAGATCAGTGGCATAAGTGATTTAGTGAATATAACTTAGAAAATGACATGCTGAAACTAATGTCTACTAATCATCATCAATGAATAGTAGCAATAGTATTTTAGCTACTTTTTCAACCCTCTAGTAACTAATTTTTATTGAAATCACGCCCATATACTTTGTGGAACCCAAACATATGCTTCCAGGCAAATTACTGAGCCATTTTTATGGATTTCCAGCACTGATGACACCTCTACCAAGTCGATGTTCACCAACATCAATTCATAGTGAGACAAAAGACATTAAGTTCATTATGTGTGATCTTGAAACATGAGTGCCATCTCTTGAACTGCAGCTGAGTTAACTCAGGCAATGCCTGGAGCTCTCAGTACAGAGCTGGCACATGTTTCCAGAGTAGAAAAGCCTTATTGAGTCAAAAGACTTTGACATTTTTGATATGGCATTTGATCTTCTGTATTTTAGTCTACTTTAGTGAAGTATGTAAAAATTAACTACACATACGTAAACAACTAAGTCCAAGCTAAATTTTCAAGACTTTCTATTGCACAGAAGCACCACGGCTGTGTGATGCTTGGTTGCCAGCCTGAGTGAAACCACAGCTTAGTACATTTTTATTTTTACCCCAAGTAAATCACAACACATAGAAATCAGAGAAGTAATTCTAACCTGGGTCATTGCTTGGACTGTTGTTATTCCTTTCCTGTTGAATCAAGCTGGTGTGGTCTGAAGTCCAACCACAGAAAATGTGGAGAGAAGACCCTTGGCGACTCCAGAGAAAATACTGAGATACAAAAATTCACCCGTAACAATACTAGAGAGAACACTGGGTCCTTGCTATTCTTTGAACTGTCTGGATAATCTCATCCTGAAGGGTAAAAATCTTACTGATACTTTAACATTTTCACAGTGACTGGGCAGTACTGGATTGACGCATTTTGAGAGACAACTAAAGAGATTATAGAAAAAGTCAAAATAAGAAACTGAAAACAAGCATTTTATCAAGCAAGTTTCTTAATCTGACTGGAGAAAAAGAATTTTTTAAAGCTGACCTCAAAAATTAAAACTAACAAAGAGAAATCTTGAGATTATCTGGGTAATGTTTTAAAATAAATATGATTATCTTCATTACTCAATGCATATGAAGCTTGTCTTTGCAATAATTATTTTTCTATTGTTATTGCAGCTGATCAATTTCTTTCACTTATTTACTATAGTGCTAGCTTTTTTAGGTACATTTTCCAACTTGTTCATGTATTGTATCCACTTAGACACAACATAGCAAGATGTTTTAAGATGCCAAGCAACAGCTCCTCAAAGAGCAGCTTCATGATTTCAAGCAATGCAGGATTGTACGTAGTGCAAATGAAATAACGTCAGAAATGTATTATTAAATCTGTAATTTGAATGTGTTTTCCTAGACATACACTCCTGAATATGTAACTGCATATATTGTGAATTAATTTCTTAAGTGAATGGCTATTATTCCAGAGCAATCCCTCTATGAAGTGACTCACATAAATGCTATGTAAACATCTGTCCAGCTTACTATGCAGTCACTGTTTCCTGAAAAAAATCTTCAGAAGAACTGTTACAGTGTAACAGGGACACTGTAATGACTGTGGAATTTTCCTGCAGGATTCACTAGAAATAATAAAAACAATTTGGTGTAAACAATGGTATTATATCTTCATTTTCTGAATTTGTATTTATTACCATTAATTTAACATCTGGTGAATTCATATTTATAAAATATAAAGCTAGAATTACTTGCTAAATGCTAAGAAGTACTTTTTCTATTTGTATTAGAGAAGCAAAGTTTTAAGATGCTGTAGAGACTAAAACCAGCAAGATATACTAGCAAATATCAAACAAATGTCAAGCATAATCCCAAAGGCAGCAGAGGACATTATTTAAATATTCTCTACTTTTTGAGACTGTTTGAACAGAAATTTTTAAAGAAATACATGAAAACACAGGTGAAGAAAGTCAATCTCAGCATTTCAGCTCTGAAATTATTCTCTTTTTTTTACTGTTATTTAAGAATAAAACCCAAACCACTTTTCCACACAGAATGAAAGCAGTAAGGAAGAAAGTCATACTGTTAGGCACAAAGACACCTGTTGCTGAAATACAGCCCAGACAGCAGACGTAAGAGAAATGCTGGTTTCTTTTCTATCCCCCAGATTCATTCAGCACAGCGTTGGCAGCAAGTACTTGCTGCCTGAAGGAGTATCAGTGCAAGAAACACACTTGGCATTCTGAGCTGCTGTAAAACAACTCCAGTTATGCTGCTCCTGCGCTTGTGCTGATGAACTTCTGCATGACAGATCTTTCTGTTTTCCTATTAACTGTTCACGTTTTTGAATGTATTCAGATGACATTTTCACACTGCAAAATGGCCAAATTCAATGGCTGCCTGTAGCCTCTGTTCTGCCTAAGAATCCATAATACTTTAACCATGCTCCCAAGCTTTCCAGAACATCTTAGTGACAGATTAAGCCATATGCCAGTTTTCTTTTTTTTTTCTCTGTGAAGTTTTAACTCAGCCCTCAACCTGTGATTTGTTTAAGTGCAAAATGGATTAGTCTAATGTAATTTACTGATTACAGATGACTAAAAGCAAAAAGTCTACCCTTGCTCAATACTGTCATAGATTCTCGTAGTTTTCCTTAAATCCCAATTTGACCTGTTCTTCCCCTCTCTGCCAAACAGCAACACATCTTTGCAGGAAAGGGCAGCTCCTTCTCCCCTCATCCATGAGTGAAGGCCTTTGGAATACAGCTCTCTGCACTTCCATCCTGCTGCCAGGGAAGAGGAATGCCAAGGGTCTCTTGTAGTACCATTATTTCCTACGTGTGTGTGTCTGTCTTTAAATAAATAAATTCACCTCATTTCCCCTTAATTACATTAGTTTGTCATTTCCAAGTCAAATACTATTCTGCCTTTCTTTTTTTTCCCCAATAAAAAATAATTGTGCCAAATCACATTGTGCTCCGTCCTGACTGGTAAAGTACAAGATTCTTCAATTCATAAGGTTCCATTTATGCAAAGAAAAATATAAAATAAAACTTAACATATGTTTGCATTCTTTCCAAATTAATAATGAAGATAGAGAGTGGGACTGTTCCCAGAATCAAGCTCCTGGCACCATATGCTTTGCTGTCTATCCGTACATCGCTGTCTTATCTTCTAAACAGTGTTTAGCTAATTTTTCCTGATGAGATCCAGCTTTTACTTCAGCTGCTCTGAATTCATGACAGGCAGTATCAACTGTCACAAAGACACACAAAGGCTACATCTTCTCTATGCAATTTCTTCCAGATAGGCCATATTTTTCTAATTTTTCTCAGGATTAAAGACTACATTGAAAGTCTTCAATTTTACAGTAAATGAATGTTACTTGCATGAACTTTACATAAAGCATGGATGAGTTTCAGTTATCACTGAAAACCTAGCTGAAGCTTCTCAGAAAATTCCAGACGTATGTTTTAAATACTGATTTTTTTGTAAAACTAATTCAAATGCAGAAAATTAAGGCTAATTAACTGATTTATTTTTAGCATTTTATCCTCAGCTTTTGTCACAGGACAAAGGTTGCATCAATCAGAAAAAAATCCTCAAGTTTTAATACTGAACAGACCACAAGCCAAGATTATTTATGTTAGTGTACCAAGTAAAACGTTTGAGGAACTCACCACTGAGCTCCAGTGTAGCAAGGATGGGTACATGAGACGGAAGTGAGGACAGGATGTGGAAGGAGGAAAGCAGATATAGTGCCTGAGCATGCATGAGTGCTGTTAGGAAAGCTAAAAATGATCTTGAATTGAGATGTGCAAGCAATGTCAAAGGCAATGAAAACAGCTTCTATTGCAACATTTACAACAGAGGATGAACAATGAAACCACAAATTCGTTGCTCAATCAACAATCACAGGCATGGACAAGATCAAGGTACCTGATACCTTCTGTGCTGGTCTTCCCCAAAAGTCTCCCAGGGTTTTTATGTCTGAAGACTTCAAGGAGGAGTGACACTGGCAGCTAATAGTTTGCAAATAGCAAAAGACTTGACAATCTGATGCATGTGATGGTGCCGAGAGCCTTCTGGTGACACTGAAACTTTGCCAGCTGGCATGGAATGGAGACTGGCTAAGGTCCTCAATAACAGAGGAAAAAAAACAACTACACTGGTATTTGAAAAATGGCAAGGTGATAGGATAGTAAGTCTTTCTTTGGCACCTGTAAAAATTATGGAGAAAGTTGTCTTGAAAGTCGCTTCTAGGCACATGGATCAGAAACGATTCTTTGCACCTAATCTGAAATTACTCCGTTCCAACTAGTGTCTGCTGCCTCTTATCTTATCTGGGGGCAGCTTTGAGAGCTGCGTGGACGAACTTGAGGTCAGACTGGAGGAACAGACCAGCAGGAACCTCATGACATAAAAAATGGACAAATGCAAAGTTCTGCTTCTAGGAATAAACACCTGCAGTGGTAGAGGGTGGGAAATAACTGTCTGGGGAGCAGGACCTAACAGCAATCTTCCTTCATGTAAGAGGAGGTTATACCAAAGGCTGACCTAAGCTCTTTACTGAGATCCGTGGCTGAAGCATAAAAGACCATGGTCAAAAATTAAAATGAGGGAGGCTCTGACTTGGCATAAAGCAAGGAATGTTCAAAATCAGGAGAATTAAGCACTATAAAACATTGCCTAAGGAGGCAGCATAATAGCTGTTCTTGGAGATTCTCAATGCACACCTAGACAAAGCCTTCAGCAATCTGGTCTAAATTTGGTGTTAACTTTGTACTTAGAAGACCACTGCATCAGAACTTCCCAAGAGGTTCCAGGGTGAGAGTTTCTACAATTCTAACTAGCTCTTTTCAGGAAAGCACTAACCTGGCAACTAAAAACAAAGAAAGAACACCCCGCTCCTCCCACAAACCAAATCAAACCAAACCAATCCAATCCAAACCAAATCACAACAATAAAAAACCCACCACCAGTGGCATAGCCATCTTCTATTCGGCTTATAAAATGTTTTTTTAGTTAGTTAGAATTAACACTGGGTTTACAAACAGTCTTAATGTTCATATATTGCAGATTTTTTGAAACAGTACTAAGATGCTTCCACTGTAATGATTCAAGAATTTAATAATGTTTACTTCATGAAATAGAAAACATTTACTTCTTTCTATGATGATACATAATTTCTACAGCAACACACAAGTAGCAAATTCAGCTCTTCACTTTCTAGATGTAAACACAGTGGGAATAATGCCATTTTTTCTGCTCAATAAGACAGATACAAAACAATGTTTTTGTATTTTTTGTGCAAGATAACGGAACATTTTCTTACTGTAGATAGTCTGTGCAACCATATCACAATGTAACCATATGTATACTTCTAGTTCCTTGGCCAGCACTGGTACAGAAATACAACTCATCAAATGTGTTTCATTTACCCTTAATTTCAGAGAAGTATGTGCACCAATTCCAAAAACATTATTAAAGAGCCTTAACAGAAGCAAATCTCTTGAACTGATAATGACAAGTTGTGTAAGAAAGGACTATTCACATGAGAAAGGAACATCAAATACTTCCCATCTCAAGTATTATACCTTAATAAGTATGTTTATGGTGTCTTTATATGATGACTGAACAGGAAAAGACTTAATTTGAATTTCTCTTTCATAGTTAAGCTACAGGCTAAGCAACACAAAATGTTTCTTTATACTAAAAATTATTTTAACAATCTAACCAACTTAAACCATAAAGCTACTGAGAAACTGTGTAATTACAACTACTCACACCTCTTAAGTGACCTGTTCAGAGGGATTAGAGGGGCAAATGAAAACATAAAGTGCTTTAAAAATCTTTGTGCTGTAACAAGTACTCCTCTCTTAAAGATTCTCTGACCTCATAAAAAAAAATTTCAACAGTGCTTAATACTTGCCTATTCTCATATAAATAGGAAGGAAAACAAGATGTATAAGAGGATTAAGTCTTTCATTAGGAATATTTATGTTCCTAATGCAACCTGTGTTTATGATGTTTGAGGGGAAAATAATATCAACATGAAAATTTTGTTTCAAATTAGGGCAAAATTCATATTATGATTTTTTCTTTGATTAGTCCCAGCATGAACATACAGAACACAAAAAAATTATAAACCAATTATCTTTCCATAATGAATTATTGTAAGGAGTTTATTTTAGAAACTCATAATGCACATTAAATATTAACTCAAACAATGCAAACTGATTACTATTTATCTTGTTTTTTCATGCAATCGGGAGGTTACTCAGAGGTTTTACATGACATAGCTACAGGTTTTCAGCTCCTGAGGCTAAAACATGGGTTGCAGAGATAGAGATATACACAATACTCCAATTTAAAATTTGTATTTAATAGTGTTTGTCCTTAAAATTACTTTGTAAATGGTGAACCATTAATTCTTTTTATATTTACTATTTAACTACTAAATCCCTTATGAAATATTGAGCAGCTTTATGTTAGACATTTATACAATAACAGAAGTTACCAAAGTGCTTTGAACATGTAAACTATGATGAAATATTACAATAGTATTCTTCAACTTAATTTTGATTTCTTTTCTGTCTAGCATCTGTCCCACATTGTTGCAATAAGAAAGAACCCAATATAGTTTTCTAAACTGTGTACAAATTCTTATGTCAAAACTCTGTGACCAACTTCATCATTTATGGATGATAAAGGAATAGGATGTGAATTATGAAATGTCACCATCTGACAAACAGGTCTGGGGCTGTCAGCTAGGTACAGAAACAGCTACTTTTTCCTATGAGTCTTACATGTTTTTCCTAATTTGCTCCTTAGAGATAAAAAAGATTATCAAGGATTTGCAGTCCTGTAGATTTACAGATTCACAGAATATGCTAAGTTGGAAAAGGCCTACAAAGATCATTGAGGCCAACTCCTGGTGCTATGCAGGACACCCCAAGAGTCACACCATGTGCATGAGAGCGTTGTCCAAATAATTCTTGAACTCTGTCAGGCTTGGTGCTGTGACCACTTCCTTGTGGCCTGTCCCAGTGCCCAATCACTTTCTGGGTGAAGACTTTCTCCTGATATCCATCCTAAACCTGCCCTGCATGAGCTTCATGTCATTTCTTCAAGTCCTGTCACTGATCATGCGAGTGAAAAGATCAGTGTCTGCCCTTCCACTTCCCCTCATGAGGAAGTCGTTACTTCAGTGAGGTCTCCCTTCAGTCTCCTCCAGGCTGAACAGACCAAGTGACTTCAGAGGCTCCTCATACGGCTTCCCCTCAAGGCCCCTCACCATCCTTGTGACCCTCCTTTGGACATTCTCTGGTAGTTTAATGTCTTTTTTATATTGTGGCACCCAAACCTGCACATAGGACTTGAGGTCAGGCTGCACCAGTGGAGACTAAAGTGGGACAATCCCCTTCCTTGCCTGGCTGGTGATGCTGTGCCTGATGCCCCCAGGACATGCTTGGCTCTCCTGGCTGCCAGGGCACTGCTGGTTCATGTTCAACTTGCCATTGACCAGGAGCCCCAAGGCCCTTCCAGCAGCACTGCGTTTAGTTGCTAGAAGTTTACTTTAAAGAAATTTGCCTCTTTTCATTCCTTCAATTCCAAAAACAATTAGTATTTCAAAATAAATAACTAGAAATGGTAAAGCAAACATCAGTGAAAGGATAGCAGTACTCATTCCTTGAGTTCGTTGCCAAATGCGAATACTAACTTCACAGCATCAGTTTCTCTAAGAAAAACATATATCCTACATATAATTATGTATGTGTATATAAATACATAACTGTATGCATATGAAAATATATGTATTCAACTATATGCTAATATATGCATATATGTATACACATACATAAATATATACAACTTCTTGCATTACTTTGTATTAAGAGGAGCAGAGTCATCACACCCTGTGGTATTTACATCTGTTTACTCTTTTAATATGCAAAAACTGGACTGCTTGACTGGATCCCTTTCCTTTCACATGCCATTAGGATTCATACACTAAATTAATTCTGCGGAGTTTTTATAAATACAAGATTTTTAACAGGTGATCATTATCTACCACAGTCCTCAAGTAGAGCGGGAAAAAACCCAAGCCCTCTATGAGGAAAGAAATGCATTTTGATACTAAGTCCAGAGCATACACCAGATTTTGAAAATTGCTGTGATTTGGCCCCACAATCAGATTAACCTTGCATTGAATTAAAAGCCCCATTTCGAAGGAAAACCAAATGTTGTGATCCAAGAGGAAGGTAATACACCTCTAGCTGAAACAGCAGAAAGGTTTATTGTATCTTTCTTTGAAGTGGTGATCACAGCTGCTGAGACTTGTCTTGCAACAAACACACAAGAGTCATTTAGGTTGGACAACAAAAACTGGGTTATCTTTTACAAGACTAAATTCTACAGCAAATAGTTATTAATGCCAGCAGAAATGTTTTGTTCGGTATTTTTTCAGAGTGGACCACCTAACCTCTGATTCAGCATTATTTGATTCAGTCGTGTTCTTTCTATTAAAGGAAAACAGTGATCCACATACTGATCCACATATCCACACATTCTTTCAAAGATGTAGAACTCCTAATTCTTTGTTAAACTAGAAGATGCAATTTCTCTGAAGAAAATACTATGTTGTGAAATAACTACCATACAAACTATTAGACATATACTTGGGATGGGCTCTCAGATTGGTCATGACTACGTATGAGACTGACAAATCCTCACAAAAACTGCAGTGGAATAAAGACGCATGAATGGTGCGTTAAATCTCAGTTAATTCTCTGGAGTTTAAATGGAGATTTTGCTTTTTCAACTGATGTTAATGTCAGCACAGAGTGGAATTTACCTTTCATTCTCAAAAATGACAGCTGATTCCCACCTCTTTTGGTCATCTTGTAGTCCCTGTGACAAGTGTCTGAGTGGCAAGCCTGCATGGTGATATTCTCACTAAGATGCAGGGGAAAAAGCAGTCTCTGGTCTTCCAAACATGACCTGAAGGAACCAAATCTATGGCTGGGCAGTTCAGAAACCAGATCCAGTCACCTCTTGTACATTTTCTTGTCCATTACCCTGGAGAACACTGCAACACTTTGTCTGGAACTCAACACCTATTCTAGGCTTCTAATATTACTTGACCCCTTGGAAAGCAGCTGTGATTCCTGACACTCTGCTGTAGCCTCCATGCCCTCACCAGCAAGAAAGGGTAGAACATAACAGTGATGGGGCCAATTCCCTATCAGCTCAAATGCTCGAGCATAGAGCTGTACATCCAACAAGTGCAAGCACTTGTGGCAATTCCTGTCACGGGACACTATGACACTTCTGTATGAGGGAAGTCCTCCCCTACCCCTGCCAACATTAAAGATAAACTTTTAGAAATATAACACCAAAAACTATTTCACTGAAAAGCATGCCATAGCCTGTATGCAAACAACCAGATGGAGAAAGAAGGCAACTTTCATTTGCATAACGACTTTAATTGGAAATGCTTTGCAAACACAGCATTAACAGCATGTAATATATCATTGTTACTACAGTGGCATCCCCAAATAGCACCGATGGGATCTAGGCCTCATTAGAAGATGTACTCTATAAATGTATATGTAGAGACATAAACCATACTTTTAAAAAACCTTTCATCTATTACAGAATATCATCTACCCCCAACTGACTACAGCACAAGGAAAGGCAACAGATGGTTCAGATGGCAACTGTAAATAAATTTTACAGATAACTAAACTGCTCCTAAAAATATCAGTTTTGAGATCTCCTGTCGCACCTTTGCAATTCATAGTGTGTAGCCCCCTTAACCTCTCTATAAAAGTAACTATCGACTCCCTGCTTCTAGTTCAACACTTTCTCTGTCAACTGGAATTTTTCCTTGCTCCCTTTATTCCTCCAGAAGGAATGGAAAAGGTATGGAAGGTATGGAAAGTTATGGAAAAGGGTTTCCCTTAGCTACTGCCTGAACTAGGAAAAGACTGGACAAAATCGCAGCTCAAGCAAAATTCACAGCAGGGTTAAGGCAACATTTCTATGTAGTCTTGCCTTAATATCGCTGCCTTGTGCAATAGTGTCTGGTAGAGTCTTGACCAGCCTCTCAAAGGGCCAAGGAACTGGAGCCTCAGGTCACTGAGACAAGTGTTGCCATGAATAAGGGAGGCAGAAGGGCACCTCTCTCCCTCTCTCCTCATTTGGATATCACTGCTCCCCACCCTCCTGATGTCCCATTTTAGTGGGCAATTTCTGGTTAGTTACAATAAACTATTTAAGCTTTCATTATTTTCACTGCTTCTCTTTACAACAGAATATCTAAAGCTAATTACTATCTTGTAGAGAAAAAAAATGGATCTTTTGTTACCTGCAAGGGGCATTTCTAGGTGGTCACCATGAGAAAAATGCTGAAAAGCACCATTCTATTTTAAGAGCTTGAGTCTTTTCTTAGCTTTTAGAAAACTGAATGTCTAACAACTGCCTCATATATTGCTGTTATAATCCCAGGATTTCTGCTCTTTTCTTCAAGATAAAAGGAACGTGCATTTTAACAGGAAACACACACATGGATGGAGGCTGTAAACATGCTCCTTTCTGTCCTCCAAGTCAGCTACTACCTACACCTCTTCTTTGCAGCATGGACACAGAGCACCAGTTACATGCAAAAAAGAGAAAGAGCACATACACGCTAGGTCCAAATGGTGTCCTGAAACAAGATTATGCAGAGCTCATTCACTATCATACCTATAAGAGGACTGCAGCTCAGTTTGTTTAATAATCTTCAGTCTAGTTTAACAACGGAAGGTTTTATTTTATCTGTCATTATGGAAGTGTACACAATTTAAATCATACTTTTAATTTTGAAATGTTTCATGAAGTAATAGTTTGTTTCCTTTAGGTCCAAGTTATAGTGGTAATATCTGTAATTTAATTTTCAGTGCTGTGTTCTGGTAATATTTTTAAACTGAGCTGTTGCACTGATGGACATATTCAATACAGATTCCTTGGGAGAAACACAAACAGCCCAGTCTAAATGAAACAAGACACATTAGGGAAAAAGTGCTCAACAACCTTCAGGCAAGCAGAACAAAAAAGTGCCATTCATATACACCAGCACTTGTGTTAGGCTTACTTGATTTCTTAGCAGGTGTATTATGAATTCTATAAACCTGAATTTAGTTTTAAACCTAGGAAATAATAACTAATTCCATCAAAACCTCAGTAGCTTTGGGCAACATTTTCTTCCAGGGGAAGCATTGTAAAGTATCAGATCTGACTCTGCCTCAGGGACTATTTGTCTTCCTGTGCCAGCCATCCTAACAACGAGTTGGGTTCAGACTGCAGCAAGGTGCATTCAAGGTCACCAGAAAATTAAACTACTTTAACCTCCAGCTAATTAAAAAAAAAACCAAAAAACAAACCACAATGGATATAAATAGGGAATTTAGATAGTATTTTAAGATTCTTGAAAAATGACAATCCAGTGGGGAACAGAGTGCTTTCACAAAGAATAATGACAGAACCAGTAACTGTGTAGGGACCGAAGGACAGCTACTGATGCTCAAAGTGAGCTCTTGGTACCTTTGCCTCCTGCTTGATACTGTGTTACTCCCAAGCTTTCCATCTTGTTCTTCTTTTTAAGAAAATTTACCCTGCCTTTGAAGACTCCACATAAGAACACAGAATATAGCAAAGACACCTTTGGTCATGGAACAGTAATTTAGTAACCACTCTTTAGCAAGAGATTGCAATACCCACAGCAAACTGGTCTATTTCACATCATCCACACAACTTTCACTCCTAAACTCTAAAAAAGTATTAATTCATCTCAAATTTTTCATGTATGTATGTATGTGTATGCATACAAACACACAGACTGTGTGCACACACACACAGACAAACCTGTAATTTTTTTCTGAAGGTCCAGTCAAACAGCTGGCAAGAATGAATGGTCACCCTTGGATGAATTCATAAGCAAACTCAGAAAGTTTAGGTTGGGAGTGACAACCGAAGATCACCTCCTCCTACCTCCTGTTCAGAGCAGGGTAACCTTCAGACTAGATTGCCCAGGGCTTAAACTTGTCATGTTTCACGTCTTGAAAATCTCAAGGATAGAAACCACAGCACCTCTGAGAGCAACCTCTTCCCAGCTTAAGTCTCCATGTGGTAATAAAGGTTTTCAATATGAGGTCTACACCTCCCCTGTTTCAGCCTTTGCCTTCCTCCTGTCCTTCCACCATGCAACACAAAATGCTTCTCAGTAACATCCTCCAAGGCACCAGAAAAGATCACCAAAGTCTCCTCCATAAGCTCCATTCTCTCAAGCTCTCCTCATGGGACTTACATGTAGCTTCCTGCTCATCTTCGGCGTCCCCTTCACTAAAGCTGCTTTGGTTTGTTGATGTCTCTCCTGTATCAGGTAGGGGGGATGTGCGCAGTAACTTACATGTGACTAAATAAGGACTGGCCAGGGACACATCATTACTTCCCCTGCTGTCCTGGCTGTGCCCCTGTTGACACAGCCCAGGGTGCAGCTGGCTGTCCCTGAAGTCAGGACACAGTGCTGGCTCCTGTGCAGCTTGTGCCTGCCAAGGTCCCATGTCCCTTGCTGCAGAGCTGCTCCCAACCAGTCAGGCACCAGCCTGAGTCACTGCACGGCCATATTCCTTGTCAGATGCAGGACTTGGCATCTGTCCACCTGAAATTTCCTAAGGTTCCTCTGCTGGCCCGTTTCCACAGCCTCTCCAGGTCTCTCTGGATGGTGGCCTTGCCCTCAAGAGTATCAACTGGTCACCGTAATCTGGTGTCATCTACAAATTTGAATACAGTGTTCTCTATTATTTCTAGCAGGTTATTGATAAAGAAATTAAGCAGGACAGGTCCCAGGATATTTCACCTGCTACTGGCCTTCAGGTATAGGATGTCCTTCAATCAGCCTCAGAGTGTGATCATAAACCCACCTTTCTACACACTGAGCTCTCGTCCCATCAAAACCATAATGTTCTAGTGTGGACAAAAGAATACTGTGGGAGTAAAGCCTTGCTGAAGTCAATTACATGAGCTGCTATTCTCCCATCCTGAAATCTAGTCAGTTTATCAGAGAAGTCAACTGGGCTGGTCAAGCATAATTCACGCTAAGAAAATCTATGGTGATTGTTTGCAATCATCTTTTCTTTCACATGCCCATTAACTTGTATCAGAAAGACTCACTACATCAGACGTTCACTTTACAGTTCCATTTAATTAACTCCAGGGGTACATTAATTTTAAAAAGTCCAATCTTAAAAATAAAAAGAAATCGATATTTCTGATGTCAATGCATACTCCGTGTGGTGAGCACTCATCCCAAATAAATCCACTGTTACTAATTAGGTTTTAGACATTGGCACAGTTATTGCATGGAAGGGCTCTAATCTTTGCTAATCCATACATCGAATGTCATGCCTGTGTTGGTCCTCACTTGTGCAAAGGTCTAGTTCCCAACACTGAAGTAAATAAACCACCTACAAGAAATCATAAAGAACACACAGATAAAACATCTTTGTTGGAGCAAAATCCCAGAGAAGGCACTACAGTTGTCTTTGATTTCAAGGAGAGAAATCACATTAGAATGAAGCAGCTTGCTAAAAGGAAGTTAGGAAGAGCAGCTAAATGGTCTCTCTACCATCGGCCAAAACTTAGCACTATTTAGTATACTATACTTAAATTTGAGAAAGATGAATAAACCCTAAAAAGAAGTTACCATGGCTAAAGAGCATCAAAAAGGGCATAATTGGAGATTAAGAAAAAAGTTTTCAGAAAACTTGGGATTGTGCTTAAATGAGGAAATTAAAGTATCATGATATAGGAAAATGACTCAGGGTAAATTCTAAAAAAACTAGATAGTTATATTCACATTCTAACAGAGGTTATAACAATACAGACATTATAGGGTGAAATGCAGTTTCTACTCCCTGGATGGGATGCAGTCAGCATGCCTGACTTCCCACACACAGTACGTGCCACAGGGAACGAAATGAAGGGTGGAGTGGAGTGGAGTGGAAACACCACGGCCAGGCTCTGTGGAAATCCTTGCAATGGAGGGAACTTGGTGGTATCTTGTAGCTGGTAATTCACATAGCTGCTATCAAGCATGGGAGAAAAACGATGTATTGCTGTTGAAACAGCAGCCATGGCCTGATTCCAAATGTAATACCCCATCCCAAGCTATCTGTCTCCATAAGTACCACCACCCCTCACAGAACATGCGTTCTATTTTCATTGACTATACCTTAGAATTTACACCAATCAGTGACAAACTTACATGTGACTATAGTCACTCAAGCTCCACCTAAAATGCAAAGTAATAGTAGAAAAGTAATTTGAGAATGGGGAGAAGTTAGGGAAGACTCCATCCTAACTTCTGGGCTGAATCTGTGCTCTTTTCCATAGGAAGATTAACTGGGTAAGAGCCAGTAGTTTGTGTGCACTGATTCATTATCTCGATATAGTTTTTGTTAAGAATTAGAGCTCATCTGTATATTGCTTCAGATTTTTGTAGCCTGGTATTATCACTGTCAATCTTCAAACCTTAAGCTGTCACAACTTTCTATTATATGGAGTGGTATTCTGTAAACTGCTGGTGTGAGTCCTTCAAGGGTGCCAGCAGTGGCCAGTAACAGGTAAGATGCTCAACTATGGCGACCTGGGAGAGGGTTTCTTTTATGCTGTTGATGTGTGTCCTTAAACAAGACATTTGAACCACCCTGTGACCCAGTGGGACTGTTCAGTGAAGGGTCCCCATAATGGGATACTGACAGACGGATCAGGCACAAGGGTCTTGGCTTTCCTGGGGTGCTGACAGACTGATGACAGGCTTGAGAAGATCTCCCCTTTGCACATGACACATAAAATAACAGGTGAAATGTTGAAAATTAGGTAGGTCAAAGGAATGGCCAAATCAGTAGGTGAAGTACCTTCACATGTTTAAAAGCCAATGATAAATGCTTTTTTCAAGCACATAGCAAGATTTGAAAATACCCCTGAGAAGTATGTGGAGGAACTGGCTGGTGTAGTTGCCAAGCCAGTCTCCGTGATGTTTGAAGAGTCATGGCAGTCAGATGAAGCCCCAGCTGACTGGAAAAATGGAAACATTACACCCATTCAAAAAAAAAGGGTAGAAAGGAGGCCCTTGGGAACTACTGAACTGTCAGTCGCACTTCTGTGTCTGGAAAAATCACAGAACCTCTCAAAAGCTATGCTAAGGCAAATTGAAGACAGAGAGGTGATTTGAGAAAACCAGCATGGCTTTACCAAGGGCAAGACTTACCTGACCAATCTAATGGCCCTTTATGATGGAGCAACTACATTAAGGGAAGGGTTCCAGATATCATTTATCTGGACTGCTTTAAGGCCTTTGGCATGGTCCACCACAACATCCTTTCCTCTAAGTTAGAAAGATATGGATTTGATCAATGGACTATTTAGTGGATGAAGAACTGGCTGGATGGTTGCCTCCAGATGGTAGCAGTCAAGACCCCGATGTCCAAATGGGGATCGGTGATGAGTGGTGTCCTTCAGGGGTCCATCTTGAGACCAGTCCTGATTAGTATCTGCATGAATGACACAGACAGTGGAATCAACTGCACCTTTGGCAAGTTTGCAGATGACACCAAGCTCAGTGGTACAGCTGACACTCCTGAAGGATGGGATACCACCCAGAGGGACCTAGACAACCTTGAATAGTGCTCCCATGGGAACCTCATGAGGTTTAACAATGCCAAGTGCAAGAGGTGCTGACCCTGGGTTGGGGCAACCCCCAGTATTGATACAGACTAGAGGATGAACGGATGGAGAGCAGCCCTGCCAAGATGAACTTGGGGATCCTGCTGGATGAGAGGCTGGACACAACCCAGCCATGGGCACTCTCAGCCCAGAAAACCAGTTGTATCCCGGGCTGCATCCAAAGCAGTGTGGGCATCAGGGCCAGAGAGGGGATTCTGCCCCTCTGCTCTGCTTTGGTGAGACCCCACCTGCAGTGCTGCATCCAGCTCTGGGGTCCCCAGCACAGAGAGGACATGGAACTGTTGGAGTGAGTCCAGACAAGGGGCACAGAAATGATCAGAGGACTGGATCACTTCTCCTATGAGGAAAGGCTGAGAGAGCTGTAGTTGAGGACCTCTTATTGTGGTCTTTCAGTACTTAAAGGGAATATCTTAGAAAGCTGGGGACAAAGTTTTTAGCAGCATCTGTGGCAACAGAACAAGGGGAATTGTTTTAAACTGAAGGAGGGTAGTCTGAGACAAGATCAAAGGAAGACATTTTTTATGATGAGGATGGTGAAACACTGGAACAGGCTGCCCAGGCAGATAGATGCCACATCCCTGGAAACATTCAAGGTAAGGTTGACAGGACTCTGAGCAACCTGGTCTACTTGAAGATCCCTGCTCATTGCTGGGGAGGTAGAGTAGATGGCCTTTAAAGGTCCTTTACAACTCAAACTATTCTATGATGGCATGCACAATGAAAGAAATGTAAGAATGAAATAAGAGAACCTCTAGCTAGACTGTGCAACCTCCTGCTTAAAATTATATATGTATTAAATAATGGGGGGGCGGAGGGGGCAGATAGAGGAATGCTAATTAAAAAAGAACAAAGTCGCAGGGAATATTTGGGGAACCACAGGCCTGTAAAAATCTGGCCAAATTTTTAGAAACTATTTTTAAAAACAATTAATGAGCACATGCAACCACAGGAGCCACTGGAAGCTTGTGGAGAAGCCAAGGAGTGCATTGATTTTCAAAAAATGAAAAAAACTTGGATTATAACAGTTCTAGGAAAGTATCAGCTTCATACCGTGAAACATCTGTGAAATCAATATGTGATTAGGAAAACAATGTAAGACAAAGGCACCACTGTCATTATCTTTACTTGCATATCTATGGTACACACCTTGAATGCCTGGTTCTAACCTCCCTCTTGCAAAAATAATTAAGTAAACCTTAATGAAAATAGAGAAGGCTGTAAGGGAACACTAACAGTTAATGAGCAGCTTCCATAATATATACTTCTAAACATACAGAGAATGCTTCAACCTATAAAAGAAATGAATTACAGGATGTGTGGTAGAGATCTACACAATTATGATTGCTATGGAGAAGAGGAATATGGATCTATTTTTTAAAGCTCTGTTCAGTACAAGAACTGATACACATCTAATTAAAATATCAAGTACAAGTTTCCCAAGAGATCTTCAAAAAAGGTGCATATAAGTTGAAAAACTCCTTGAACACAATATGGATGCCAAAACATTTTGCATAGTAACAGCAAGCTTGTTCTGTTCTCTTCCCTGGGTGCTGGCCACTGTCAGAGGGGATACAGGACTCAAAAGCCCTTTGAGCTAACTTAGAATCACAATTCTGAAGTTTCATTGGTTGGTCTTTCAGAATGCTACAAGTGTACAGACCTCATTTAAAATCTCAGGTTGAGGTCAACAGGTATTTGAGAGGAGGGGAAAAATATATATATGTCCCTTGCATGCTTAATAGTGGTATTAACAAATAAAAAGCATGGTGACTTCAGAGCAGAAAATCAGCTGACACACATCCATTGAGGAGTCTCCTTTGAAGAACAGTTACCCCTTAAGTTAAGGGGACATTTAGCCACCTTAAGGTAGCTGATGATGTGACCTTTTTTCAAACAGACTATCAGCCTGCAAGGAAAGGCTCATGTATTGCTACATAATATTCTTTTTAAGCAGTAATATACTTCCTTCTCTCAGCTACAAAACTACAGGAGCATCAGCCTTTGTATAAAAACTGTGTATCTAGTTCAACTATCTCTGTTTCCCTGAACTGAAAGAAACAACAGACACTATGACTCTGGAAAAACAGACACAAAGCAAATGCTTTGAAGCAATAATTTCTTTCATTTTTAATAGCATCTAACAAACCTAGGCTTCAATCATCCAGCATTTCCTGACCAGACTTTTTTCTTTAGTGGCAGTGGCATTTCTGGCTGCAGCTGAACTCCCTAGGACAAGAAGTGCTTTGGACTTTGAAAAGAGTATGTTATGCCACCATCCTGGCTAAATCTAACTAAAGGACAGTTACAATTTTAGAGATAAAAACACCCTCAAAAATGTTTGGCCTAAAGAGTATGCTTTTCATTGCTATTGAATGATGAAATCAAGATAGGCAATCTAGAAATAAATGACATATTAGAAAAACCTGAAGTAACTTTAAAAAGGATTTTCTAGCAACATCTTGTAATAAAAGGAGAGGAGGCCACACAGCTAACAAGCGTCGTAAGCAAAATCAATGTAAAAACTACTTTCCAGATTGTACAGTGTGATAGAAATAACTGATGTTTCGGACATTTATAAACTACTTTAACCAATATAAGGTAAGAAATGCTCAGAATCAACACAAGCTGTCTCCCTTTTGGATTTTATGTAAGTGAAGTGTGTAAGCAGAGCACAAAAAATATTGTGGTAGGAGGGTGTAAAGAAACAGATGATGGGGAAGCCCCCCCTAGGGAAATTGATTTTAATACAGATCTACAATATTACAGTGTTAAGAAAAATGAGTACATTGTTTTATCATCTAAAAGCCCAGATGGCCACCAAGGAGCTGTTATTCAAGATAAGCTCTAGCATCCCAGACGATTTCCAGTTTAATAATATGAAGTCAATTATGCATCTGAAAAAGTATGGGAACACTTTTTTTCATCTCAAGTCTAGTTCATCTTTTTTAATATATGGAGAGATATGGTCAGCAGTAAAAATTAGCACACTACAACTCTCATGGATAGTTTCCAATGTGCTGTATGACAAATGTGTAAAGTCGTGATGTCTACTTTTCAAATGAGACTATATTCCCCTGCTGTATAGAAAATGTTCTCAAGCATGTAACAGGAAAACAACTAAAACTGCTAGTATAGATTGTGGTTTGTTTTTATTTCTTTTTAAATTCAAACCACAGTGTTCAGCCTTTTTAAGTTTAGAAATTTTTTTAGTAGTAACACACTACCTGCATGTCTGTATTTAACCTGTGGCCAAAATCAGAGGTATATAATGAACCCAAGAGGGTTTCTGTGGAAGCTGGGCAGCAAGATTTCATATGCATTACAGTTGCTTTTTCACCAGATGATCCTATAATCACACATGGCAGAACAATGCAACTACAGTTTGGAAGGCTATTCACAACTCATTTGTAAAAAAGATAGTATTCTTACTCCCAAACCTTTATGGAGACATAAAGCAGGTATTTAGTCACCAGAAAACAAAGCAGACACAGCTGATAATCAAACTCTGTCAAGTAATCTAGAAAACTCCAAAAACCCAACCAAACACAAAAACCCCTAAGAAAAAGCCTTTAAGAAGGCATATTCAGCCAATGAAAATAAACCCTGAACAAAATACTCCAGGTCAACCCCTTATCCCACTTCTCTAAATGCTATCTACACAACTACAGGATGAGTTCACCCTCTACTCTCTAGTTAAAGTTCTGTACACAAACCATATGACTTACTACCTGTTAGAATGAATTAGGATAATAGTACCTCAAGAAATTTCCAAGGATTTTTCAATTAGCACATAAGGGGATTCAGGAGAGTAGGTAAATATCTTTGGGCCTGAAGCAACTGGTGGCCATACAATAAATGTGGATCACAGCTTTGCATGCACAACTGTAGAACAAATACCAAGAACACATGAAAGGGATCATGTAAAAAACCCGACTTCTCTCAAAGTAGTGGAAAACAAAACTACAATCTGTGTCCAAAATTAGTGTCTATAACTATCAAAAAAGCAGCGTTTTGCTTCATAGGTAAGGCTGAAACAGGAAAATACCTGAACAAAAACTATTACATACTAAATCATGACTGTTTCCACAAGCCAAACTGTACCAATATATGCTGGAGCTGCACAGCCACTGTGACAGCCATCCTGTGACATGACACAAGCTGATTTCTGTACTAGACAGTGTAAATGAAAGATAAGGGGTGTCACATGCCTTTTTCATTCCCACTTTTCCTTCTCTGTAACTACTATAAATCACACCTTTTATTGGACTTTAAGAGATTAAGCCTGTTTCTGTGACACACACACACCTACACATGTATCACCTCCTTTAGGACAATTTGTCTTTTGCTGAAGATGACTGTGGACAGTAAGAAGGATAAAATTTCCATAATCAGAACCAACCCAAGCTAGAAGTAAAATGTTCTCTCTAAACACTGTCATGTATTCAAATGCTATCCTCTGGAAGTCCCAGAGAAAGGAATCTTTCTTTTACATCAGCAAACATTTTCTTGACAACCTGTGACAATTTTTGTTGGAGAATTCAGTAATTTCAGTGCATGTACAAGGTAGACAGAGTTTATGCTGACAATTCAAACTAGCTTTCAGTTTTAGCTGCCTCACCTACCCACTGAGATAGCAACTGATAGCCTCATTTCTTGGATTGCTTTGCAGAACGATCTTGGTTCTGCACATTGTTATCAATACCCAGGCTGCCTGGCTCAGGTTCGTAATATATTATTTATGCTGCCTGTGTAAAACTAACAGTACTGTACATACACCTTTAGAGACAAGGCATCACCTTCAATACTAAGAACTTAAAGATGGGTTGCAAACAGCATATTTCAGAACATTTATTGTGAATCAGATACTATACCTTCTGTTAGAGATTAGTTGAGACCAAGTGTCCAAGCAAAAAAGGTAGATTTTGCAAATAAAATGAAGAAAGCCATTTCATGTGAGTGCATTGAAAAATTTCTTCCTCTCAGTATTTTATACTCCAGGTATCCTCTGATACTCCCTACATTTAAATCCTATTAAAAAACTTAATTAATGTATTTGAAAGTGTAACTTTGTATCTTAGAATGCAAAGGCTGAAATGTAATTTTAAGTCTCCTTTATTGATAAAAAGCTCAAGAGGGGCACTTTCCTTTCTGAAGGCATCTATATGCTTCTTCAACCACATAAAAATAAAAAGGCAAAATACAGAAAAAAATTGAAATTTGTATGAAATAATTTAGAATATTTAAACTATTTTGTAAATTCAGAATGAAGACACAAAGACAATTCACATAAAAACACATCAAAATAACTTTAAACCAGCAAACATTAAATAATGCTGTATTTTACTACTTCACAGGTTTGGATTACCTTCAACTTTACTAATCTGTTGGAATGAGAACCCTCAGACCCCTCAGCCTTTTCTGTGGGGAAAGGCAGACTTCATCCCTTGTTCTTGTTTTCTTGCCGCAGAGTTATTGAGGCCATTGATATAACCTGCAAGTAACTGCAATGTCAAGTCCCAGATTTCAGGTCAGCCTTAATTCTGAAAATATTCATCAGCTATCCATGACAGAAGATTCTTGATCCTTGCTTCCCCCCTTATATGGCATTTCATATGGCACACCATAAATTGCACTGCTGCAGTCTAACTACAACTTGTAGAGGAGACAGGGGCACGGAGGAAGGCAAAAAAGGCACTCTCTTTTAAGTGCCCCCAACTAGCTTGAAAACCAAGAGGATAAGTTTTTCAATTCTACAATACATGTCCAGTAACTTTGCAAAATGAAATCCAGACCTGGTTTCCAGTGTTGTTTCTGGAAGTCTGAAAGGCTCCTACCATTAACTAATTAATATATAATTTTTCAGCCACAGCTTTCTATCAACACTCAGAGCTTCTTCTACCAGCTCCAGCCAACATGGTTATGTTTATTAGACCTGTTCTTAAAAACCTCAGACACTGCTAGCTAGAAAACTGCCAATAATGAAAATTCAAATACTAAACAATAATAAGTCAAATTGATATAGCCTAGGCATACTGTGTACAGTATAGCAAGGAATAAGCCCCTCAGCAAGTATGTGTCTCCTCCACCACCGAATTTAAGTTGTAATTTGCCCTATGAGGTATTCTGAATGATGAGGCATTAAAGCCTTACACTTCACAGCTGAAGTATCACCACACTGCCACTTCTATCCTTTCTTGCATGTAAACAAATAAGAGCTCAGCTTCACTCTCCCAGCAACTCATAACACTTTCTTTAACCATAATAAAATTCTGCTCTGAATTCTTCCTCTTTCAGCAGAGAAGTTAATAGTTATCCCAATAAAAAATTGGCCAGCATCCTGCTCTGTGAGGAGAAAAAAAAAAGGTGTGTGCATGAAACAAGGGGACAGAATTCCCACTTGCATCAGGGAACACTTTAGAGACAAAACCCACATGAGATGAGATGGCTGCACACCCTGACACACAGCACATCACTAGAGACTCTAAAAATGATTTTTAAAAAAAGGAGAAATAAAGGAAGAGACCAAATGCCATTCCAAGGAAGCAGGACACATGCATGCTTCAGTTCCCAAAAACATTAAGAGAGAAAATCCTGAATGATGTCTTATACGTCATAATTCAAATTTTAAGGTTCAGAAGCCTAGGAGTCAGAAATGCCTCTTAGGATGAAAATAAGCAGGAAGCAAATTTGCAACTAGGAATATTGCCCTTGGAGATCACAAGCAAGTCTACTTTACTGTAAGTCTTAAAAGTTTTTCTGCTTTACCCTTTGACAAATTTAGAAGAAACACATCCATGTCAATCTTCTGACCATTTTAATTCATACTAGTTTTATATCTGTCACTCTCCTACATATTTTTAGCTACTTGTTGAAAAATCACTCAGCTCTGTCTAGTTAAAGTGTCAAATAAGAGAACAGGAAAGAAACTATCTATTCTAAGGACTTCAGAGACTCAAGTCTTTGGTTTGGAAGTGAGGTAACACATGAGGGGGATTTTTCACTTGACTCTTACTAGGTTTGTATTCTTGCAATGTTTCTGAGATCCCCCAAAGATCCAAAAACCCCCCCAAAACCAGAAAATTTATTACTTTCCCTGATTTCTTGAGGTTCCATGGAGAGCAGTCTTATGTAACAGGCTATAAAACATAAATCTCTATTAAGCACACAGAGAATCTGCTTCCTACCCAAAAGAAGGAAGCATCATCTTATTTAGTGTAACATACAATCCTTTAAAATTAGTTTACAGGTCCTCAGCAAATGCAATTTTGAGTCTAAAAATTAAAATTGAAACACTATTCACTGATAAATGTTCTTATAAAAATTTTAATAAAAAACAAACAAAAAAATAAATAAATAGTACCATATTAGCCAATAATTAAATCTCATTTAAAAACAAACAACTTTGTTGTCCTATATGGCAAACTTATCTTTTTACAACAAAGAATTTGGTCACATATTTGTGAAATATGCAAAAAATATGTATACTTATTTAATATGGGAACACTTATTACTCTATAATAACTAATACCCTTAAAAAGTATTAATACTCTTTAATAGGCAAATTTAAGCACAGTTAAGTTTAGGCAAATGCTCAGTCATACATCTTCCAGGAAGAGCAACATCTCCTAGCAAGCAAATTAGCTAGGACTTTAACAAATCCTACTTATTTCTTTACCTCTTTTGAACTGGAAAGCCTCTTTACATCATAAACTTAGTCATGAAACAAAGATAGAGAACTTCAGTCTCACAGATCAGCTCTACTGGGGGAGAGCTTCCAAATATCACACCCCTAGTAAGGCACCAGCCTTTCCTAGACATACCAGCTGATATAAACCAAGTCAGAACTCTTGTCACTTCAGGATTACACTACCTTGTCACATGTTTTGGTTCTTCATAAAATATGCCTGTGGATGTAATTTGGTGCAGCGTGTGTCAGTCTGGTTAATCACTGAACTGGATTCATGTTACTATCCAAGGTAAAGTATTAAGCTACAGCAACTCACTAATATGAAACACAGGCAAGAGATTATTATTTTTTCAATACTCAGATTATTTTCATTTCTTTTTGACAAAGCATCCATATTTACTCTGTATTTGAAACCATGAAAATAAAAGATTCTCTGTAACTTGCCTGTAACTTAAACACTGAAAATGACCATGACTGTTTTGGAGCTGTCAGTGAAAACCATCACAAATACCTGAAATAAAATGATCCTGAAGTTTCCACTTTATAATCAAGGACATACCAATGACATAATAAAACTAGCTGCTGCAATTGAATTTGAGTATGTTAAATTTGCACCTCCTGAGCTTGTAATTTCAGACAACAGAGAAGATACTTTGGACAGACCAGCACAAAAACTATAAAGGATATGGGAAATGACTCTACCTTAAGTAGAGGACACAACTAACATGTATCTTTTCTGAAGGTGACATAGGACAGACCATGTCCTTTGAACATGAGGTTTCTATGAGAAAAGTACTGGAGAGGCTGGGGTCTGTACCAGGCCAAGTGCTTATCAGCATTTCACAGAATCATACTATCACTGAATGGTTTGGGTCAGAATAGATCTTCCAGTTCCAGTCCCCCATGACCACAGGCTGTGACCTTTCACTAGACCACGTTGCTCAAAGCCTTATCCCATCCAGCCTTGAACACTTTCAGGGCTGGGGCATCCCCAACTTCTCCTGGCAACCTGTTCCAGTGCCTCACCATCCTCACAATGAATAATTTCTTCCTAATATCTAAGCTAAACGTACTCTCTTTCAGTTTGATTTACACAAGGAATTTCAGCAGCAGCCAAGGAGATTCCACTCACACTCTACTGATCCTACCATTTCTTATAAACCAAAGTAACCTCACATGTCTGAATAAAAATCACACACTGCTCCTGTGCTCCATATCCCCACCTACACACACATGCTGTCAGCATACAGATTCACGTCAGGCAAACATGGATTATGGTTTCTACATATATAAATTGTATTTACTCTTATATACAGAAAGACTGAAGTCTCCACAGGAGGTCTTCCACTGTCCTGTCGTTGCTAAAAATCCTGTTCTCTGCACTTTCTCTTTTCAAGACATTCCATGGACAGCACGTGCTCAAGCTAAAAGCCCTACTTAATACTACATACATAGATATATACACAAAAATATATGGATATACAGTAAGCTGAGATTAGCAAATGCCACAAGTAGAGTAGTAAAGAAAACAGATGGGTTTTTTTCCAAGTTAGTTAACCAGACTTAATAGTTCTGCAGTTAAATTGCTACCCTATTTCAAAGATGTGGGTTTTTCATTCCAGCAATCAAGCTTTCATAGAAATTTTGATTTTTACATGATGATATCATGAGACTGTTAAATATAGTTTGGTACATTTTCCACACAATTTTCATAGATGTCCAAGGTCCTTCAGAGTTCTGCCCTTCGCTGCACTCTTTAGCAACAACCCTGAGCACATATTTGCCCACGTTTTCCAAAAGGATTTTTGTAATTTTCACATGGCGTCCTTCCCACAGGCTTTCACAGCAGACCTGTCCAGAAAGAAACTGCCCATTCTTAATCCTTGGCATAACTAAACAATTTCACTGCTTTTGTTTTTAATCCTGCCTTTCTTCCTCTTGTTCTTCATCAGTCCAGCTTTTCACATCTCATTTCAAATTGAACATGAGCTTTTTGGAACTGAACATGTACAGCAAAATGAAACCACTGGACCATTTAAATGCTAGCAAGATGTGCAGAAAAAGTGGCATCAATCCATATTTTTACTTTTGGTTTGCATATTAAAAGTGGATGCTGGCCAGTAATTCTCCAAGCACTTCTCACAGCCTCCATTCCAACTTGCATCTTCTCAGGGAGTTGCATCACTATCACTATCACGGGCACATATTGAGAGAGATACATAAATCTTCACACCAGTCTCCTTTTCAATGGGACCCTAACAGAATTCAGTATTACAAAGCCTAAATTTTACATGGGTGTGGGGAGAATGAGGAAGCAAATGTTCTTTGCCAAAATGTTCTTTCCCTAAGGTAAAAGAAACAAAGGCAGAGATCATATTTTTTACAGTATTATAACACTCATGTAAAAGCAGCCATCTCTCTTCCCTCTGAACTTTCTAAACACTTAATCAGTCTTTAAATTCCCAGAAAACATGCATTTACTTGGTTTAGCTTTTATTCTTTTTTCCTGGTTTCTATTTCATAAGACCATTATTTTTTTCTGAATTTTCTGAACAAAACCAAATGCCAGCATACTTTGTCTATTAAAAGTTTATTTGCTGTACTTTTTTACCACTGAGAGTTCAAACTTTAGGTCTTGCAAGAAAAATCTAAAACATGTCTCTCCAGAAGTTTAATTAAAGTTTTAAAGCAGGATGCATGACATCCCAACTGAAACAAAATTCTTACTCTAGAGAGATGTTGACAGTAAAAAATACTTCTCTTGTTACACTGACATCTTACCATTTGAGTGATATTAGACACTTACTATCCAAGAAATGTTATTTTCTTGCTCGAATCAAGCATCTTCATTCGTCTGAAAGTATGAAAAAAACCCTCATCCATGAACTGCTTCTAGCTGTTGTGAAGTTGCTGAGAGACTCAGCTGTTGCATGTAAGAGAGGTACTGGGAAACTACACGACCATTTTAGAGGAAACAGGCTGAAAATGTTTTCTCCACATATTTCTCATTGCACATATTTTGTGAACTTGACAACAGTGCCTTTTAAACATTTTCTCCCCCACATATACAAGATTCCCAAAGTGGAGAAAAATATACTGATAGAAGTCCAGACTCTGCTTGTACTGTGAACAAATGCTAAACCTCAAACTATCATCACCAGATTTTTGAACCTCAATAGTTTTCACTGTAATCTAATAAAATGTCACATGACTGCTTTATCCTCTTATCCTCTTAATTTTTTTATCCAAAACTAAAAATTTGTCTCAACCACTGATAATCAAAACTCATGGTCAATATTCCAATAGAATAGAAGTTTCCTTGAATTGTTGCACTTACTCCTTTCAAAGTCATGTTACAAAGTAAATGGAATTTCCTCTTTGGAAAGACTGCAGGATTTAGCTTATATTGCTTATATTCAGCACAACGGGAAGCACCATAAGTTTAGCTTTCCCAAGAAACCTGCAACAGCAAGGAACTAAATCAACACCACATGCAGAGAACTGCATTTTCCAAAGAAGTTTAAAATGTTAGAGACGTGAGCTCATAAATAGATTTTCTTTAAAATGTTTCTGAAAACTACTTTGTGCATTTAATTATCCTTCAGGCTATGCTGAAATTCTCAATACAAGTGTAACAGGCTACCTTCACTATTCTGCATGTCTCAGCTGTCACCTACCAGCTCTATTATTTCTCTGCCATTCACTCTATTCTTAATTGTAGAGAGACAAAATAAATAAATAGTGCTCTGAAATAAATTTTAGTGAGATTGATACATAGTTTTCCTGATTTTTTTTTCTGAACAAACTCTCTTTTGAAGGAAAATAGCTCCACCAGTTCTTCCCTTCACCCTTCCAAAACACCTACTTTTTTTCCTTTTAGCAATGAAGAGCAGACTGTTTCTCATCACATGTTCTTGGAAAACAGTTGAGAAGCTAATGACTCCTACCCCATTCTTAGTGCCAATTACAAAAAAAAAAAAATTAACAAAAAAAATCCACAATACAAACACTGAAACAGAAGGAAGCTTAGTTATGTTTAGTATTAATAAATAATAAAATCTAAACAAAAATCTGATTTTTAGAACAACAGAAGCAAAGAAGATGTAAGTTCAGTATCAGACAGCTTTATGTTGATGACTATGAAATGAAAAAGGAATAAGGTTTCTGCATTCACACTGCAGTTATTAAGTTATTCTGAGAAGCTGTCTGCATTATTATTATGAGGCAAATCTGGCTTAGTAATAAACCTACTGTGGATTAGGAACTATTACGCTCAGTTTCACTGCACCCATGTGTACAACTGATATGATTACAGGCATATAGGAGGTGATAAACAGGCTTCTCAATTAAAGTATTTCCACCTAGCTGGCTTGAAAATTGATCAGCTCAAACTCGTAACTGGAAAGGAAATGGTGGAGAGGTGCTCAGTGTGCATTTCTCCTGAATTTCCCTGTGAAAGTCATGCACACACACTTACGAATGAGAAAATTTCATGCAGGCCATTTCCCCCTGTGAAAAGCCAGCCCCTTCCTCCTGTGAAGCATAACCAAATTGCTCTAAAGTCTCTCTTATTAGATCCAAGAACTGGTCCCCCATGTTTACTGAAATAATTTATATAATCTTATATACTTCAAATGAAGCTTTTGTGCAGCACTTCTCTACTGTTTTGTTTTTGTGGTTTTTTGGGTTTTTTTTTTTTTTTTTTTTTTTTTTTTTAGGAGGGGAGATTCTGGTATGTAAATCATACAGAAGTAGAAAGGTAACAGATGGTTGCTGGAGCCACGCCACAGAAAAAGCAGTGGCTGACAGGATCTGTTATCCCTTCACAGCTGCAGATAAAACCTTGACAGTTTAGGGTAAAATTTCATTTAAAAAAATGTAGCTGCTGACAAATGAAAAAAACATCCACCAGAGAAGACTATGCAAAGAAGATTTCATCCTGCAGAGATGATTTCACGCATTAAAAGAATTTCTAAATACATGAGAGATGAAATGCCTTGCTGAAACAGAGATTCGTTCTGCAATATGGCCAACCATGGCAAACTCAGGTAAAGGCACAGAAGAAATCAAACCCCTTTCTCCCATTTTTTCCTGAAAAAGCTAGCAGCAAAACCTCTAAAAGATCCCCCTGTGTGCCCATTTGTGTGCAGCCAGAGCTTTACAAGACATTTGACAGCTATTCTCATGCAGAAAAATGTCAAGCCTTCCCTATTAAAAGGTATTGGAAGGAATCACAGAACTATACAGAAACCTAAAAAGGCGTAAAAAGGGTAAGCCCTTAAAGGCCAATTTCTTGCAGGATGAAAGCAAATTCCTTTTATTTTAAGACCATAAAATTAGCTATGGTGTAATGTAATACATACTATGTATCTATTACAGGACCATTTCACTGAAAAACAGAGGCTGCTTCTCTCGGTGCGTTATTGGACGTGAATTGCACCTGACTAAAACAGTTCCCATCTTTTGTGTCTTCAGCTGCAGTGACCTTCACTGGCAGCAAGTCCCCTGTTGTGAGCGGGCCCGGACATCCTGGCTCTCTGCAAGCAGGGAACTCCCCGCACACGCCTGCTTCAGATCCGCAGCTCCAAGCGCTGAACCGGACCCGGCACAGCAGCAGTGTCACTCAGCTAACAGCAAAGTACCAATACCTCTGAAAAACAAACACCTGGAGGTTGCTCCAGGCTCACCCTTTGCCTAGACTCCTAGCAGCCATCTCTCGGTCAAGAAGTGGGACCACTTTTCAAACTAGCAACAAGAGCTGGAGTAAGTGACGGTGATGTATCAGCACAGATACTGAGAGAGAGTCACAATGAAATGTTATGCAGCTCTGGCTAACAGGAAAGTAATGGAGTGGCTTTTACTAAGAAACCCTGCTGCACCTGGTTTATCCATACTCATTCTTCTCACCAACACACACACACACACACACGACCACTCTCGTTAAGCTGCAGCTACTAGGCCCAAACTTTCAAAACAAGTTTTTACACTCAGGATGCTCAAATTCAGGTAGGTAGAGAGAAAAACGTAGCAGCAAACAGAATAAAACAAAAAATCAGCCCTCCTCTTCAAAAAGAAATCTATGAAATAAATACATCATGTCCTCACATGTAATGAAAAGATTATCAACCTCAAATGATTTCTAAAAAGTAAAAAACTACATTAAAATACTTTCCTTAAACCTGTGTAGCTTTTGGTCATTTCCTGACATAACTTATTTGTTTTATCTTGGGACAGAGTTTACATAGCTCTTCCTTTCTCCACATGTGCCTTCCTTCTCCACATTTTTACCTTTGGTATGTTCAGGAAATCTAGATATCTTATTCTTAGCCCTCCTTTGGGCTAAGAAAATCTGTCCATTTCATTCCAGGTCTTCAGCTATCCTGATCCTTCCACTTCATTTAACAGCGAAGACAAACATGACCCCCAAATTACTAATGGTAAATGGCAAGCCAAGCAGCAAGTGGTCCCACTGGTGCTGCAGTGGCTTAAAGGAACTAACCAACCAAAACCAAACAAGTAAAAACCCCAAGTATTTCACAGTAAGTCTAGAGACTAGGAGTTTCCCTGGCAACAATGGCTGCAGTTTTCTATGGGATCAGTGGTATCTTTTGCTTCCTAGGAAACCGCTTGCTTAATGCTAAGAACTGAGGTGAATCTGTGAACCTCACTTGTTTGTTGAGCTCCTGGAGTGGGGCAGTGAAGTAGGCTGAGAAAGAACAATCTAAGTGAAGGTGGTGCAGATCGCCAGGGAAACTGTATGCACCAGAGAAATAAAGGCTGGAGGCTGGACTTCACATCAGGCTCTGGCTCCAAAGGAGCACTATGAAGATGGTGAAGGGCCTTGAGGGGAAGCCATAGGAGGACTGGCCGAGGTCACTTGTTCTGTTCAGCCTGGAGAAGAGACTGAGGGGTGAGACCTCATTGCAGTTAAAACTTCCTCATGAAGTTGAGCGGGAAGACACTGATCTCTGCTCTGTGGTGACCAGTGACAGGACTCAAGGGAATGGCCTGAGTTCTATCAGGGAAGGTTTAGATCGGGTATCAGGAAAATGTTCTTCACCCAGAGGTTGGGCACTGGGACAGGCCCCACAGGCACCTCCATAGATCACAGCACCAAGCCTGACAGAGGTCAAGAAGCATTTGGACAATGCTCTCAGGCACATGGTGTGACTCCTGGTGTGTCCTGTGCAAGGACCATTCTACTCTGATGATCCTTATGAGCCTGTTGTGACTCAGAATATTCTGTGATTTTGTGTTCTTGAGTGAGCTGGCAGAAATAGGTCTATTACCATCTAACATTTTAAATCTACACAGAGGTGAAGTTCCTAAAGTCAAGTTTTTAATTTGTAAGAGCTATAAAGTTCTCCTAAAAACTAACAGAAGTTGTTGACCATTCTTTCCTTTCAAACATTTTAGCTCTGCTCTACACTAGAGATATTTTTTCAGCAAACGCTTGATGTTATTATCTTGTAGAAATGTTCTGTACTCTCAATGTTAGCTCTTGTTTCCTGCTTTTAAAATAGCTATGGTATATGACACTGAGGTCCAGCTTCTGAAATTAACAATATCTGCATGGCAATTTGTCTCACAATTGAGGATGACTTTCAGTTGCTTCTTTTAATGAAAAAAGTTGAGACTATGCATCCTGATCTTATATCACTTCTTTAAATTTTCCCCCATTCATCTTCTCCATCTATTTTCCTCTTCTTGCTCCCATCCTATTTCTCATTAAAGTGAAAGCAAGATTATCGTTTGAACTTCAAAGCACCTTAAAAATGTAACTTATTCTCAACATCCCTGTAAACATTAAGATCATTATTATCCATTTGGCTGATAAGATGTCCAAGAGCTACTACTGAGAAGATTCTTATGTGGTTTATCTTGCCAGAAGATCATAACAGCTTACATGAGCCCAGTAAAGCCTGAAAGTATGATTCTTCTCCTTGTTTTTAATGTCTGGTTAGAAAATATACTTACAACATTTCCTGGCTCTTGCAGTATGTCATCACAGAAAGGCACCACACAGATTTTGCATCTGTCAAAGTTTGCAAATGAGCCACAGGATGCTAAGAAAAATGTATGGCAAACAAAGGCAAAAACTGCAATGAAACATATATTCGCCATTAGAAGCTCAGTAATGCCATGCAAGAACCAGAAATGAGCTATGAACAGTATGAAGTACACTGTCCACTTGTTTCTTTTTGGATGAATGAGGCCATTAAAATACACAACAGATAAAGAGAGAAAGAGAGGGAAGTGCTTTGTTGCTGTTCTTCAAGTGGCAGACCAGCACTAGGGAGGAAGGAAGACTAGAAATAACAAAACTTCAACAAGGAAATACCAGTCTCATCTCCCTTGAGCTATTAGAAGTGCACTTACCACACTACGTGGCTCTCCTGCCAGTATCCTCCTGAACACCCTGCCTCAGTCACAAGTACCTAAGGAGCCTTTCACCTCCCTCCCTTCAGCATAATGGAAAGGAATTACTTTCTGGTGGATGGAGAAGATTGGAAGAGCTAAACTTCCAGATCAAAACAAGAGACAAGGTATAATCCCTCTCAAAATTATACCCTGCATACTGCTAAATAACCTGACAAATAAAAGGGCTACACATAACCTCTTCTACTCTGCTCATAGGTTAGGAACTGTAAGCTCTCCTGGACATACTCATTATTCAAACTACATGGACCAGCATCATCCATGTTACTGTAATATCCTGAAAGCGTGATGTTCTGTGAGCACAACAGAGCAGATTTTCTAATGATAGGGTCGGATTTTTTGAAAGACAGGATGGCAACATTACTGAGTGGCCTCCTGCACTGTCAGTAAAATGGTACCAGTCAAAAAGGAGAGAAAGAGGGTAGTAAGTACTTCATGAGCTAAAAGCAGAGTCACTTCATTCCTGTAGACTGCAGTTCTAAATAGATTTTTTTTTTAATTTTCTGTTTCTTCGGTTTAGTTTGGTTGGGTTTTTTTACTACCAAGCATTTATCCTAGAGAAAGAAGGTTGCTAAACAATACACGGCAAAGTCCAGTGAGAAAAAATAGCAAATACAGGTGGATAATTCTGTACATACAGAATTGCATTTGCTGTGCTGTGAGATGGCTCCACCTGTGCCCAACACCTCCCCAGCCATTTATAAACCACCTCAGTGTAAACAGGGAAAAGACAAAAACTGTTGGCGCATACCGCAATGTGCTCAAATACACACAAAAATAAGTTTTACAAGTTCTGGATATCAATTCTTTACTTCACCATAAGTTGACACTTGCAAGGACCAGTTAGATGCTTGTTTATTTTGTCATGCTCAAGCTGGAACTAAATACTCTCTGGGAAAATCTTTTCCAGACAAGGTTTCCAGCTAGGTCCTGAAATCCCAAATTAACACACTGTAGGATAGTCTATGGATTCCATCGTCATCTATTTTAAGAAAGCAAGATTCATCCTTAATTATCTTCATCAGGAAAGGAAAACAGATTGCTGTTTATTTTATCATAGCTGCTATGCTTTTTAAAAACTAACTTGTGCACTAAGTAAAAATTCCCACCTTCCGTGTAGAAGAGATCTGTATGAGGAACTGCAATGTGCTCCAGACTGTCTATTCTTGAATTGGGTGTATTTCTGTGCTGTTTAGACTCCTCAAATTTATTCTTCTGGGGTCAGTTTTCCATATGCTGAGGAGTATAGATTAAATCCTGACAGAGTATATGGCTTTTGTGTAGGGAAAGTATACCTGGTATTTCCTTCCTGTATGAAAGAAATACTTAAACGTAGATGTACGTACAAACACTGTCCGATTGGTTCTACGAATACAAGGAGCCTGGCCTGAGTAAATCTGATAAAAAAAAAAAAAAAAAAATCTTAGGGTGTTCACAGGACCTAGAAAGTTGAACCATTTGCTTCTGGAGATAAGCCTACACTGTCAAAATACACGTTCTCTGACTCACTAAAAGTGTGTTTCCCATGGCTGCCCCTACTACCATCACCTCTGGAGAAACCTTCCCCTTTACCCTTAATTTCAGATAACGGTAAGAGGGACCTTTGAAAACAATTAAGAGAAAAGGAGAGCTGCCTATCATGCCTGGTGTCACATAAAAGCAGGAAGAGTATCTGCAGGCCCTGTTCTGTCTCACCCCGACTGGGAATGTGAACGTCAATCTTCTACACCTTGCATTAGAGAGTTAGGCCAGAAACCCACTGAGGCCACCACCATCGTCCCCTGGGATTCTGAAAACTCCAGCCCGTGTCTCAGGCCTGAAGACAGTGCTGCCAGCAGCTGCACCACAGCCACAGCAAGGCATTCTATCTCACCAGAAGTTTCTTTCTGAAGGTGGCAACCCTTCCCAAAGAAACTACCAGAAATATTCCCACCAAGACTGCCAACATCCCACCCATGCAGGATTATACTGGTATTTTCTTACCTCTTTAGACTCTCAGAGTGCCTGGCTCCTATTAAGACTTACAGCAGAGTAACACCATTAATACTGAGACAATCACTGTAACAAAGTGAGAATATTTGGAGAAGCCTCCTGCAGAAACATTTAATAGGCCATGCTCCAAACTCTGTGTGCTAATAAGCAGTTTTATGGGAACACAGAAATTAAACTAGAGTTTATTTTACTTCTAACATTTTTCCTACAGAAAAAGAATGCTCTCTAGCTTGTATTTTGCAAGTGAAATACATTTCTGGAAATAAAAAAGAAGAGAAAAAAGATGAGTTTTGAAACTTACAGTTCACACAAAATGTTCTGATCTAATTTATATCCTTTCATAAGTGAAAAGAAAGCTAGTTTAAAAGTTTAGAAGATAGACAGCACTGTTGTTTTCTGCTTAGGAGAAAATTAAGGTCAGCAGAAGCAATGAAATGAGAAGTTGACTCTGAAAATGCAAAACCGAGCAGAAACATTCCATGGTATTACAGTTAAATCATGCAATACCTGGAAAACTTCTTTCTCTGTGCTGACTTACACCCAGACAGTTCTAAAGGTGAGAACTAAGATAACTGAGTTTAATTTATTTTTTTCTTGTGAAGTTGCAACATGATGATCTAATGATATTTTTTTTTTTATTTTTAAACAAGAGCCAAATCATTGTTCCAGTCTGTTCTATAATGAATAATGGACCTTTTACAGTTTCATTCACCAAATTATCCCACTTTTTCTGAATAAATAGTTCTAAAGTTTCTGAAACACAAGAAAAGTGAAGCCATAATGGAAAGTTTTAAGTGCAGATCAATATAATTCAAGGCAATATGAAAATGGACAGTGAGCTCTGAAAATCACTTCGGTAGCCACAGTGGAGTGTATTCCACATAATTCTTGCTGTTACCTCAGCATTTTGCCAGCTTCTTTGCAGGAGATGACCTGTGTATACATGTGTAAATAAAAACAGGTGGGAAGTCACACAACAATGAAGGACACCTGGTGACTTGACACATCAAACCACATAGTCTGAGTCCATAAACCAGCAAAAACACTGCAACCACAAAACCTCATCGGTGTGTATTTAAATGGAGGATATGAAAATGTTTTATCTTTCATCTGTTGTGCAGCAAGTGTAACTTAGCAGCAGCAGTGCATGCACATGGTTTCTTACTAGGTTAAAACTTCAAAAATTAAGTAATTTATACACATTTGGCAAATCAGGGTTTTGGAATAAAATCTCAAAGACACACATAGTGACAACTGGATCCCAACATTTCTACTTCTAGGATTCCCCAGTTCTCCTAAAATTTTGAAACAGACAAAATAAAACTGAAGAATAAGATGATAATAAAATAATAACAACAATAAGTATACACAAACCACAGATAATTTGTTGGTGCCAAGACACAGATTAATCTTCCTTCATGAAAGTAGGCTGAAAAATATCACATTAACATGTATTTCTGATACTTTAAAATACTCAAGACTTCTCTCATTTATTGCTCAGAAGAAACCAAATAATTATAAAATAAATATTGTGTTCTTTCCCTCCTTATACCACATCTTCATATAAGAGATTATGGCATGAAACAGCTGGTATCACAGCCCTATTGCATATTTATTTTTCTTTTTTTTTTATGTGAAGTAAACATAAAAGAATGCTCTAAAAAATCAGTCTGTAATGATATGAACTTTTCCATTTCCCATATGCAGAATTTAAGTAGTATTTCTGACAGTGATATGGGACTTATTTCCTTTTTAAACAACAAAGCCTCACTCTCCAACAGTATAGATGTATAAAGTTTTTACTACCTGTCTATAAGCTCCTATGAGCTAACAGTCTACCTGCATAAATTAAAAATTATCCCCTGCCACAAACTTGATTGTAAACATCTTAACTCCCCTGGTTTTTTTTAAGTTTTTGTCCTAAACTTTAAGTTAATGAACACTGAACTGCATTTTATGACAGCTGGATGATGCAAAACAGATGTTCAGCTAAAATTTCATTTGCCAAATGTCAGCTCAGAACACATATTTAAAATTAGGAGTATCAGTAAGACAAACTTCATGGTGAAAACAATGGAAAAAAAAGTCAATTACATCAGTGCCTGCCAACCATTTTCTGGGCCTCCAGACGGAAATTCTGTCTGAATTGAAGATTCCAAAAAATTATGTTCAATTTTAGGAATGCTAATTGCTTATTAGGGTGAGTACAATATCTTCTGGATATCTACTTTTTCATCTTGAGCTGAATGACACATAGGAAACGCTAATCAAAAGCCTGAAAATAGTGTGCTTTTGTCTTGCAGATTTTCCTCTGCCACTGAGTATTTTTTTGGACCTCTAGTTGGACAGATAGGTTTGGTGTGTGAAAATAATGCCTACTATTGCCCTCTACGATTTGTGACAGTCACAAAACACTCCAACCAACCAGGCAACAAAAGCAGCAACATGGCTGTAAGGACACTTGTGACTTCTCAGTTAACAACGTGCAGCTGCTGACCAACCTGTGTACTTTTTTCTTGCTGTGTAAGATACAACTGGTAACCCTCTGGGGCATACAGCACAACTTAACACAGCCACTGAAAGCCTTTATTGCCTTTGGGTAGTTTTCCTTGTCCTGGCTGTACCTCCTACATTCTACCCTAAGTAATTTCTATCCTTCCATATTATTTTTTGAAGTGTCTGGAAAGTCTTTCATTTTATCACTTCCACACTTGTAATATATTGGCATTTTTGTAATCTATTCATATAAATCAACACGCTGCTTTTGTTACTTTTCTCCAAACTCCTTTCAAATGTTCAATGTCTTTCCAATAGCTGAATGATCAGCAACTGCTGTAGGCCACAGACAGTTTCACAAGTCAGTGCCTCAGTGGAGCATGGCTTCTGGGGATTAAGGCATAACATAATCAAGTGTGTTTCTGACATTTCTGTATCAGAATTAGTCAAACCAACACGCAAGGGCAGAAATACTAATATATACCACACACAGCCTATGGATCAAATAAATGAAGTCAAGAGTAATGCAAACCTATTTACAAAAGTTTTGTACAAATTTCCAATCCATCTAATAGTAATCAGTACTAATATTTAATGATCCCCTCTAAAGGGTATATGAAGTTCATTTTATACACCTAGATGCCTCCTCGCTCCTATTTTACCTACAGAAATCAATACTCCTGAATGTACAAATGCAACACAAGGAAGAACCAAAAAAGAAGCAAATGAAAAATACTAGCACATATCCTATATATTAACTGGCCAACAGTTGCAAAGTGATAGCAAAGGAATTGAACAGAAATAACCATTTCTTAAAAAGATATTATGTCTAAGACCTGTAGAATACTGTAAATATGTCTTTCCTGTTTATAGGGAATAGCATTTTCAAGACCATCACGCTTCTCCTAAGAACATTTCATATAGATTACAGTCATTTCTCATCTAATAGGTCTAGTGCACTCCTAATGTAAGTTTCTGTAACTTTCAACATAACATAATTACAAAGCAAAGCTCTTTTTTCTACATGGGCTCTTATATTCTGGCATAGAAATATAATACCACCATTTCATAAAAAGACTTTTTCCCTCTTGTTACTAATGTTTGCTTCAGGGCTGGGGGAAGAAGGGGAGCAATTAAATTCTTGTTTTTTTCAAATTTCTGCACTTTAAAGCTAAGGGGGGAAAAAAAGGTTGAAGACAGAAGTGCTCTCAACAAGTAAAACCCTGCAAGCAGTGATGTTTCTGATGTGCTGTAAAATGTTATCTGCTGTTCTGTTCCTGAGTGGAGAGAGAGAACGAACTGCTATAATGCTCAACAAGAATCAGTTTATGAATTATTATTTGTTTTTAATTTTGGGAAAGAAGTTTCTTCAAATTGTTACTTAAAAACCTCCAGCATTTTTGTTGCAGGCAAATTTTTGGACTCTCTTAACATTAAATTAGACATTTCAACAAACAAACAAATAAATCACACCATCTGCCAAAGAAAAACCTTGGTATAAACTAACACTTGCAACAAGTTTAAACTCAAGTTAGCAAAGAGAATTGCTTTCTTTTCCCTCAGAAAACTGAACAAAATCACAAAGTGCATTGAGGATTCCAGCTTGCATTTCTGTTTCTGTTATCATGGAAGTCAAATAATTTCCCAGAAAATTCTCTCTCTTATCTATGCGCCTGCTTGGGCTGTAAAGTTTGCTCCTTGCATCTCCCCAAAGGAGATGAGGATGGTCACTAGCAACATTAAAAACTGTGCTAAATATCTGAAGAGCATGCACAGCAATAACCATTTCTGAAAAGCTGTAATCATATATTCTTTTACCACATACTGGCACTAGAAGCCTGTACAACACTTGGGATGAAACATAACCCTGATTACATGTTGCTTTCACATTGCTCAGTCTCGTTACACAACACTGAAATATCCTTCTCTGCAGCATTTATAAACATTACATGTAGACAAACCAAGAACTGCAACCACTTCTGCCCAAGAAGCAACTTGAAAATTCAATCCACAGTGGCTCCAGAGTAAACAGTCACCCCACTCCTCCCATTTCCAGAGAAAATTACTTTTCTTAAGCTTTTGAGGGGTGGCTCCACTGAAAGCAGGCTAAACACACACATATTCAAAGACCACACCTATCATTTCATTGCACAGAACAGCTCATGAGAGCTTTCCAAGGTGAAGCATTAGGACAAGGCTGTCATGCAAACAAAGTCTTGCACGTACCACCACAGGTGGTTTTTTTATATCCAACAGCAGAAACACACAAAGCAAACCGCAATTACAAACCTCGGCACGAGCAAGAAATAAAAGACAATGAAGAAGGTTTCACCCACCTGGGGTCTTTCTGAATGCTATCAATGGAAGGTGACCTAGCCAAGGTCCCTTCGGGTGGGATGGCTGGCCCAGATTTGCTGTATGGTGATTCAACAGAAGGACAATACTGCAGCTGTCGGTAGGGGTCTGCGTAATTGGAGGCTGGGCCGGCCGCATAGCTGGCCCTCTGGAAGGTCGCGGTTGCGTTCTGTGTGCCGTGTTGACTGCCTGTGCGCTGTAAGGGTACGGAGTCGACACCAGGGGAAGATGGGGCTACGACAGGAAAGTAGGGACAAAGTAAAAAATTGAGGACCTGTTCACAGAAATGGTTAACCAGGTCTAGGCAGAGGAAAAAAAAAAAACACACACATATAAAACGAGGGTTCAAAAAGAATGAGAAAAAAAACAAACAAAAAGAAACAAGCAACATTGTCATTTTCCAAACCTTAGAAGGAAATAACCATCAAACAAATTTCTAAGTGACATGCCAGTTCTGGACTAGAAGACCTTAACACCAATTAAACAGGTTGGAGAGGTATTTTCACCTGAGGTTCTAACTGCACTAAAACGAAATGAAGTGCAGAAGCAGCATGGAATATTCAAGCTAAGGCTCACCACCACCACTGAATGAGGCTTTTGCAGTCCTTACAGTGGTGGAAGTCCGTCAGATACCCCAACAGGAGGAGGATCAAAGCAGGCTCAAGAGTCCAAACTGAGACAGATGGCTCTACAGCAGAAGAAATACCCAGCCATCCCAGATTTGTAGCCCTGGTATCCACAAAGCAGGAAAAAACCAGATACCTGCTACTGAGAATCACTGCATAATGCTTTGTTAACGCACCTCCTGCAAATTCACCTTAATTAAGACTTAGGAGAGTGTTATTGCTAACTCAGTCTGAAAAAGAGTTAAGCACAAGGTGACCATGCAGATGTCTTCATGGATGGCAGCAGCGGCTGTGCTCATACACCACAGCTCAAGATTAATGCATTACCAGTTCTGAGCAGCTTAACCAATAGCTTTAAACTGACTTAATGCTTTTGCGACTCAAAAATCTTATTATTCTCTCTTGTAGCCCACTATCTTTCTGTTACAGCACTGGGTAGTGGAGATCCAGTCCACTGGATTAAACGTGGTATTTTTGAACCAAAGTCCAGTTAATGGCAAATGGATTATCACTGTAAGGGCAAGAGGACCAATACCCACACGATCTTTGGCCTGGAGACAGATACAAATTAAATGCTGGCTCTGCTCAGAAGAAAATTTGGACTGTTTGAAGTGGCACATGAACTGATGGTGGTTGCCATTTCCTCCTGTCCCAAGACAACAAGAATACTTTTGCCAAAAGGAGTGGCCCGAGTCCAGGGCCATTTTTAGCTGGGTCAAATTCATATGCTAAACTGCACACAAAACCACGTACTGAAGAGACAGGTTTTTATAACAGATTTCCCAACCATTTTTCATTGGCATGCACATTTAAAAATAAATATTTAATGCATTAAAAGTCCATGAAAGGGAGTTTAAGCATTTTATCTCAAAGGGTCAGCAAATGAAATACAGTGAGCTTTAAATACAATTACCATGGATTTTTTTACCTTGTACTTGTCAAAATTACAACACCTGAAAATTTTAAATTTATATTAAATTTTTGGACTTATTTTGATTTTTTTTTCTTACAGTTCTGAAGTATTTAATTTTATAATAGCAAGTATCATAACTTCATTGCAAACATAAGAAGAATGTGGGATCACACACTTATCTATTACCCTATCCCTGGAAGTGCTCGAGGTCAGGCTGGATGGAGTTTGAGCAACCTGATCTAGCTGAAAGGGTCCCTGCTCACTGCAGGGGGCTGAAACTGAATGACCCTAAAGGTCCTTTCCAAACCAAACCACTCTATGATTCTACAATCACATTTACTCACATATATAGCAACATTTTACATGTATTGTTTTGGTTTAATTACTAGTGTGTGTATATATAAACCTCCTTAAGAAATGAGTAATTAAGACACACAGACGTTTCCACAAAACTGCATCAGTTCAAATACATTAACAGTATCAGCATATTTATACATCCCATGCACAAATCATGCTAAATTCAGTGTTAGAAAGAAAGACAAATGTCACATTTTTACAGAAGTACAGAGTTCAAAACCAAAATCAGATGCTTTGTGAGAAAAAGAGTAATAAAACAAGTTAGAGAAAATACTAGAAATATTTTCAAGTGAAAAAGGGAAAATGTAATTGTATACTGACACAGCATACTCTTAAGGACTGTCATTCCACAGAATATGCTACTACCTTTTGACAAATTATATGAGGAATTGCAAAAAAACTCTACAACACCAATATTACTGAAAACAAGAACTTCACCATAATGCGGATTGCTCTGCAAAATATTCCACTGTGTTTCCTTCATCTTCTTTGCAAGACAGTTCAATGGAAATCATGTTTGTTTTTAAATTATTTGAAGTTTTCTTTGCATTTTCTCCTTTGTCTTGTTATCAAAATAGGTATTTATATGAACTGAAACTGGCTGTCATCCTAACACCTACAAGATTCTCAAGTCACTCTGATTCATTTTTCAAATTACGTTCCTAGCAGACTGTTATTTCCTTTTGAATTTTATCACAATGAACACAGAAATGCCATATTCAGAATATGAGAATGAGACAAATCTAAGATTTAAACATTCACAATTGTGTTTATTTGGACAGTGTTACCCAGATCAATTAAAGGAAAAACAAAAAACCCAAACAGCTACACTTCAGAAAAACTTCTATATCTAACTTGACTGCATCCACTGTCACTGACTGTAAAAGGGTTATGCTTTAGCAGACATTTTTACAAAAATAAGTGTATGCAAAACTGAAGCAAAGTCATCTTCTGCCAATACACTTCCCTTGCTTAAACAAATTGCTCTGGCAGCCAAACCTACTGACTGAACTCTTTTAGACTATGGTAAACTATTGAGATTTCCCTTCTATTTAGCTATTCAAACAGCAAAGCCAGAGTGATTATATCTAATGAAACAGATTCAGAAGTCTATTTCCTCACCCAGCATAGTAAATCTTCTCTGAGCACAGGGCATCCAGAAGGCACATACCTGGGCTGAACCAGAAAGCATTCACATACCAAGTACATTTGCAGATGGTCATGCAACCTTTTAACCTGTTTTTCAAATGAAGACATGAAGCCCTTTCTTTAACTTTTGCATTTGACTGTCCTCTCAAATCCAAGCCAGCTACACTTTGACCAGAACCAGGTCAGTTTAGGTGATATGATAAGGATAGGGGGTTTGCCCCAGCAAGGGAAGAGAGGGACAGGAAGGAATTGCACCAGTACTGTTTCTGGAGGAGTGGGCTGTTTTTCCCTCTCCCACCAGCCTGAGATCTGGCCTGGTTGAAGCAGAATCACAGTCAAGTCATGCTGTTTCCTTGGGTCTACCACTGGCCCTATTCTGCCTCTACATAAAGGTAAAACTAAAAGTCATAACCACATTGTGAAGAAGCAGGTTTAGTTTTGAGAAGCTTGAAGGTAAGGGTGCTCACAAAAGCAGACTCTCCTCTGGTCTTCCAAAGTCCCAAAACTCACAAGGAGATCAAGATTAAAATCAAACAAGCGAAGGACTCAAAACTTTATTTATCCTGTATTGTGTCTTACCTAAGTGACCATCCATGAAAACTGCTTTCAATAGTGACTGCTTCCCTCACTTTTTAGGAACTTACATGGAAATTCAGTGGATTCTGAATGTCAGGTAAGTTTCTGAAGCTCTGCTCGCTCCTTTTGCACTGGTCAGTCTCCCCACAGCTCCCTCCTGGGACTGCTTAGCACAGTGGCCTCACAGAGACACAAGGAGAGGGTGACTGGCACCCGACCTCCCCTCCCAAGTGCTCCACTCCAGACACAGGAGGGGCTGGCACGGTCCATGACCTGCAGTTGAGGCTGGCTCATGCTGGAGGGAGAGCCACAGCACACACTCTGCTGCAGCCAGCAAAGACCCAGTACAAAAAATGACATGTTCAGTTGTAGGCTAATAAATCTCTATATATTATCAATATTTTAAACTTCAATGTAAGAACTGTCCTTGAAAAAGAGAATTTTAATTTTTGGTTGAGAGAAGGGTTTTACTGAGAATTTCTGAAATGAGAATTTTCCAAGTGAGCATTTCACACTGTGCAAGTCAAGAACTACAGTCTCAGTGATGTCAGTTTGTCCCCTTAACATTTAAGATCTCACTTTAATTTGTCATGTCATTAATACCTAAAAGATACTGTATCATCTCAGCCCCTCACTACTCCAATCAAAATCACACACCCAGCAAATAGAGAGTATCCAGGGTACCACACAGACATTTAGTATGTTCTTACAAATGTTTGTCAAAGAGAAAGAAAAGCCCCTGTTAAATATAGAGAAAACCCTCTGAAGACCTGGTATATGCCCTGATTATGGTTCTCTTGATTGCAGAAATAGCATATAGAAAAGCCAGTCTTTATAATTTTCTTTGGCTTTTACATAGTACTAACAAAGATATCACAACTTTTATATCAATGCTGATAATTTAGGTGTATCACTAAATATGCTCATAATGTGATACTCAGAAGCTGACTTTCAGTTTTTGAATGTTCTTTTCACATCTGTGGCAGATGTTACAAACCACTAACAAAATGTAAAAAGCAAGAACACCTTGATCTAGGCAGGGATACTAGTGCACCATATCTGACTGTCTTACGGAGATTAAGTTTGCATACGAACTGCTAAAAAGTTCAGACTTTCTAGAAGCCAGAGGACATTTTGCCAAGTTAACATAAGAAAGATCAGACCTCCAGAAATTATAAACTCATTAATGAGAATTATCTTGCTACATCTGCTTGCTGAAAATTACCTCACTGATGCTGCTGTATGATTTGCAGGAATTACCCTGTAAAATTTTCCTCTTATTATTTGGTATTAGACATTCAGTTGCTGTGCTAACCTTCTCCTAGTTTCTTCTGTGGAGATTTCAAAATTATTTGATTTGTTTTCTCGCTCTATTTTTTTTCTTTGCTGATTTGCACTTGCAGTTGATTTATACTCTCTCATGAAAGTTGATAATTGGATCCCAGTGAGATATCTTTTCACTGCAAAGTATGTCCACCATCCCTCCATCAGTTCATAAACGATATAAATGCAGTGCTTTCTGTTGGTACCAAATTTATAGGAAGGTTTATGAAACAGATACTTTTCCCACCTAATATACCATAAAAATAACACAGTGCATTCTCTGTCAATTAGGAAAAAACTCATCAAGCTTGGGACATACAAACACTTTTAACTCAAAATGCTGAAATGAGTGTTTTAAGGCATGTAACCAGCCTTTTTGCAATAGAAGTTTCAGAAAATAGATGTTAATCAAGCTAGCAGCAAAGTGGCAATCCAAAAGAACAAGCACAAACAGTCAATTTTAATACTATTCAAGATACATGGTATTACATATAACAATTATTATTATTATTATTAATAATAATAATTTGCTTAGCTGTTACTTTTAGAAGCAGTTTTCCACATGGGAAGAATAAAATTTTAGAGAAATACATGGTTGAGGGAAACTGAAAACATTTACTGAAAGAGGGGAAAAAGCCCTCCCCATAACTGATATTATCGACCACCTCTAATGCTGTTAAGATTTGATAAAGGCACTATCATATCCTCTGCTCAAAGTACACATGCACGAGGAGTTTTGTACTTCAGACATGCAAAGCGAGAACAAAACAAAAAAAAAAAACTACAAGATTTCAAGATACAAGGCTTCAATTTAGATTTAAAATATTTAAGACCTTCTGCAAATACCCATACCACAGAAGTTATGTGGAGGTTGACAACTTTGCTATGTGACTTCTCATACTCAAACCAGAAAAAACACATCTAAACTACTACAACTTTCTGTTTCTCTTGTTTTCCATTTGCCCCTCCCTCACTTTTCTACACTCTTTATTTTGTCCTATTTAGTTTCTCTTGCAATCGGAATTCCAGTCTCCCAATTCTCAGCCAGAGACAAATGAAAAGGACTTTTTAGCAAATCTTCCTTTGCATCCTCATGAGATGGGCTCTTCACCAGCCAGCCAGCCTTTGTTTTCAAACAGATCACAACCCTTTAGGGCTTCCTAGGATTGTTCTGCCTAATTCTTTCTGCAGGCTCTAGCTTTCTCCAGATGCTCCAATTTTGTGTACATCAGGGGAAATACTATCTCCCTCCCTCCAGTCAGCTTCCCCATGCTCAGCTCCATGCTTTAAGCAGCTGGTCATGGCAAATAGGTCTCCCTGCTGCACAAGGTATATCTTTTAAGAACATAGCACAATGTACAGGGGCAATGCAAGCAAACTAAAGAAATTGATACAGAACAGGATGGTGCATAGCAAAAAAGGCCTCTTTTCCACCCACGAACATGTTAGTCATAATTTCCTGAAGTACTGGTTATACCTAGCTGTCACACCTACTTGTAATTAGTACGTCTACAAGCTGGTGCAAGTAGGTATTCAGTAATATTTTAATCATCAGATGTTTTCATGACATGGTGAGGAAGAAGCCTTTTTATCAAGGCAACATCCCTGTGTCTACCAAATGCCATCACAGGAGATTTATGTTTTTCTCACTTTCCCATCCCATCTTCAAAACCACAGGTAGCTGTTTAGTTGCTATGCTCCTACTGCTATGGGAAATACTCAGAGCCTCTCTGAATTATTTAACAGGCTCATTGCCATTGCTGGCAGCTGTAAAGTAGTAATCCTAATGAAGGTCATAAACATATTCAAAGTGAGTGTACACTCCAACCAATCATCTCCTTACCGCTGCAATAATGGTAAAGGACATAAAATCATCTCCTGATCATTGCAATATCTGCATGCTATTCTTCTGCAGAAGAATTCCTTGTTTCACAGAAACCAAGGAAACATCACTCGGGCTCTGTATATTGTGTTCAGTAAGTCTTACAGTACAAAAACTGACAATCTTTGAAGACTGAAGAACTGAACTTGCTACTGCACTGAGGTATCCTTTCAGTTCATTTTCTAAGAGCGTTCTTTAGATCTAACACTAATTGTAACAGTAAGGCTGAACATTGCTTAGAAACTGATGTTTTTTCTATAATGCAGAAAAAGTCAGTCAAAGAAAATACTGCTTCCTTGGTTTCTGAGCTATTCCTCTGTTTACATTACAGCTGTTACCCGGTCACTTTGAAGGCTTTTGTCTATCTTGTTCCACTTCAGTTTGCCCACTCTCACATTGTGTCTTAGTCTCCTTTTTTTTTCTGTTGGGGGGAAGTTGTATAACTGCCAATGCCTAACCCTCAGCATATGGAATCATTTTCTTCATCACCAGTTAAGACTTGGCATTTCTTTACTACTAAGCATTTTACTTATGGGTTCATTAGGCGATTAGCTGGTGTCAATCTGAAATCACCTGGTGCCACCAGGGTTGGCAATGGAAGCAAATGACTTTATGAATGAAGTCATCCATAAAGACTTTTGTACCTCTAAGCAAATGTTAATGCAGAAACGGGTAGATGAAGTAATTCAGTGAGCAGCAATGATGACAGAATTTGTATTTTAGAAAACTGTATTTCAGTTCAATAGATACAGTGGCTGAGTGAGTTCCTGCCCAAGCTTATTTTGCAACAGTGCTTAATGAGACTTCAGTGAAGCCTGAAGTCCAAACCCAAATGCAGCCTCTTCCACAGCCAGGTGTGTCACAGGCTTCACTGCTGTGCCCCATCTCACATCCCCATACCCTTCTCCAATTCTACACCCTTCCCTCCAGTCATCTACCACCATGAGGTTCCAGAGTTACAGGGTGTCCAACACAGTGACCCAGCCTGCATCTCAAAGGCTGTATCTCAAAAGCACATATAGTTAAAGCATAATTTTAAAATCCACATAGTCCAAGTGGACACCGGGGTTTTATGCAGATATTGGAATTTCAACTATATATTTTCAATTATTTTAGATTTCCAACTCCAGGCTGGAACTACTTCCTTCCTTGTTTACAACCAAACAGAAGAGAAGTCTCATATTTCAAGTTTTCAGTATTAAGAAATATAATACTCCTTTCCATCCCCAGGAACTGACTGCATTTTAAATCTGCCAGATTTTAATCTCACTAATATATGCAATTTTCATTCTCAGGCTCAGCTTCTACCATGTTTCAGTGATGCTGCTCTGCACGTAAAAAATGGTGGGCACACATAATGTGATAATCAGATGCCAACTTTGGCTGCTAAAGACGTTATTGCCAAGACCTTTTCTCAGATTGTGTCCTCTCTCTGAGCTGCATCCCTTAGTTTAGGAAGAACATGCAGTTTAATTCATTTGTTACATGAGCATTTAAACAGAGAAATCAACAACTGCCCTTCCAGAACTTGACATACTAAAATTCATCATGGGAATTTCCTCACTAGAGATAAAATTCAGCTCTGAGTAATGGCACAGTATAGGAGACATATACATCACTCCCCTCATCTTTGCAGTAATACACGATTTCACATTCTGTGCGTGGGACAAAATGACCTAATCACAGCAAATCCACACAGACCACACTGCTGCACATAGATGAGCCTAGTGCAACTAAATCTCTGCTTTCACTCCTAAAACAGCCTTCTCTTGAAATTTCTGAAGTTTCCTGTCCATCTGGCCAGCATAAAGCTGAACACACGGACAAAAGTCACAGTTAATATATAAAAAGATATATAAATAGTATGAGACAATAACAGATTAACAGACTGCACTGCATCATGCTACAGCCATCACCCACATGGACATCTCCTCCTTCAGATTTTGACTTTTCCTTATTTAGGGCACTATAATCCTAAGTAGTAAAGTGGCTACTAAATGGTATTTCTTAGAACACCTTAATAAACTTCAGCTATTTGAATTAGTAGTTTCCACTCTGGAATAGACAGTTGTTTTGTTATTAAGGTAATCACATTTGTGCTCCAGTGCCAGACCATGGGATATGTTCACCTTAGACATTAACCTAACTTCTGCAAATGATACTTTAAAAGTTGTTGAACACATTTAAGTAAAAACTACTCTATTAGTATACTTGTACTCATAAAAACTACATGTGAACTACTGAAATTACAACAAAGGGATAGTTCTAAAAGTAGCCAGTCTTATATTAAAAAAAAAAGAAAGAGTAAAGCTTGACTAAAAAAAAAAAGGGCTGGTGATTTTTAAGAGTGCCTTTAAATGTAATACTACAGAAGGAATGATCCTCTGACAAAAGATTTAGTCATCTTAAAGACATGACTGGTTAGTTACCTCAGGCACAGCAGTGGTTTTGTTCAGCAAAGGTTTACAAGAATGAGATTTATGAAAGGTGTTTGAACTGAATTTTTATTTCATGAATGACAACCTTGCATTTCTATGCAACACTGAAGTAGATAAATGAGAATGGATGTCCTGCATCACTAAAATCTAATGTGATGAATCTTTAAACAGAGACTAGACCTGTACAGTAAATAGATGACAAATACACCTACAGTTTCTTGCACAAACACTGTATTTTCTCAGTAATGGCAGATGAGATTTTCAGGGTATGTATTCCCCTGAGCAAGATTTTATAATCACAGCTCTCCCTCAACAGGTGGCAAAAGTCAAGGGGCACCTAAGAAATGCTCAGACATGTTACAAGTCATTCTTCTATTAAAAAAGGAGAATAGAAGAATCAGAAAATACATGGAACAAAATACAAGCCTCTGTCCTGCTCATGGGACACGGGAAAGAGGTCACGGATACTAACCATTCTAAAAGGTTTCTATTCTGAGTGGTAAAATCTTGTCTGTATTCATATGGGTGCAATTCCTCTATGGAACCCAATCATGGGCTCAGTACTTTGAAACTACAACTATCTTATTTGGAGAAATGCTTCTGCACTACAAGGGAGATATTGCTTTCAGATTACAAAGGTGATTCTGCATGGTTTTAACATCCAGACACCTCCCTCTCCATTCCTGTCCACAGGATACTGCTGAAGTTGAAAACATTTTTGTATTTTGTTATTCCTCTGCCAAATTTTTAATAGGAAGGAAATAAAGTAGAAAATTCTTTCTCACAGAAGAAAAATAAGAACACCTAAAAACATATAGGCAAGACTGTAACACAGGTAAGACTATACGAGAGAACCTGGATCTGACAAATGAAATGAGATTATGACTTTGTATTGCTTTGAGGTGATTTGTTATTCTTTATGCAGATTACTAAGGTATTTTCTGCTCAATTTACTTTGTACTGAAGATTTGTTCCCCGCTTACTTCCTATAATTCTCTCTCCCAAAACAATGTTATCAAGTGGATGTCAGTTAGGAGTAAAGGTCTATTATCACAACATTACCAAACTGAAAGAGATGCTGTCATAGAAATAATTTTTCTTTTTAATTTCTCTGAAAACATTATGTCCTACAGCCAGAACTCCATGCTGTGTGATTTATCAGCATGATCCTCAATTAATCTGCAGCTGTGCCATCACAGCACATCCATGTACAGCACATCAGCGTGTGACACAACAAAACAACCTGTCCCCCAGCCAGAAAAAAAGCTACCCCCTAAGCAGAAAGAAGCAATATTTGGTATTTATAATCTAACTCTTTTAGATCAGGAAGAATGAAAACTTAAATACAGATTTGAGAAGCAGCATAAAGGACAAAGGGTTTAATCTAAATGGGGCAAGTGAAAGTTGATATTTCTGTTGCTCCTCCTTTTCCCCTGAACTGATAATTTTAGAGACAAATAAAGAAAAATATATATTTGAAACTAACATTCTCTTTTTCTTTTAAATCAAATATTTGTAATACAAGAAAGAGCATGCAACAGGTAACTTCTCATTAACAGCTAGATGACATTCTGAAATTAATTACTATACCAATGTACTCATTGGTGCTCCCTGTAAGAACCTGACAATATCTAACTGCATGTATACATAATTTTTTTTCTCATCTAAGCCCCTTTAGATTTTTTTTTGCTCATTATTCTGAAGTCTATGGAATTACAAGTGATACATCTGGTTAACTAAATTCCAGTTCCCTGCTGAAAAGCAGTACTTACACAACCCAAGAAAGGATAACTGTCCGTTAGCTGGGATATAAAGTGCCCTTTGGAAACTGCCACTAGTGATACACAAGGATCAGACTTCTGATTCCCAAAGCTGAAGTTATGTTTGCACACTTTTCAGGTGCAGGAAACTGTGAACTAAGTCCTCTGTATGTGATTCATCATGACATTAAAATTGCAGTCCCTCAATGTCATTTTACATAGTATCATTTTATTTCATGCTGTGTTAATTTTCTAAATTTTCTTCAGCACGTTTAAATTATAAGACAGCTTCAGTGATTTGAAACAGCTAATAACAAACAAGTTACCAAGGGACCATCAAAAAGATGTATCTCCAAGTAAAGTTTAAAAAAACCCCACTCATATTTCTTTCAGGTATCATCTGAATGTTGAGTATTAAATGCAAGGTGCAGAAAACCCGTGGTATCAACCCAGGCTGGGGCACGAACAGATCCAGAGCAGCCCTGCCCAGAAGGACTTGGGGGTGCTGGAGAGGCTGGACATGACCCAGCCATGGCACTCACAGCCCAGAGAGCCAAACGTGTCCTGGGCTGCATCCAAAGCAGCGTGGGCAGCAGGGTGAGGGAGGGAATTCTCCCCATCTACGCTGCTCTGGTGAGACCCCATCTGGAGTGCTACAGCCAGCTCAGAACAAGGAAGACACAGACACGTTAGAGCTGGTTCAGAGGAGGGCCAGAGATGGTCAGAGGGCACCTCTCCTATGATGGAAGGCTGAGAGAGTTGGGGTCATTCAGCCTGGAGAAGAGAAAGATTCAGGGAGACTTGAAAGGGTACCTGAAAGGGGCCCGAAATAAAGCTGGAGAGGGACCTTTTGGCAGGGTTGTTGCAATAGACAAGAGGCAATAGTTTTAAACAGAGAGGCTAGAAAGAAGGAAGGCTTTTTTCACAATCAAGGCGGTAAGGAGCAACTGGAACAGGCTGCCCAGAGAGGTGGTAGATGCCCCATCCCTGGACACATTCAAGGTCAGGCTGGATAGGGCTCTGAGCAACTTCTTCTGGTTGAAGATGTCCCTGCCTACTGCAGAGCGTTTGGACTACAGGATCTTTGGAGGCCCCTTGCAATCCAATCTATTCTATGACTCTATCATTCTGTTTTAAACTATTTCATAACCATTAAAAAACCCCAACAAATTTCAAAGGTCAAAAGATGAAGATTTAAAACCTTAAAAATGGTTCAAGAACAGTTTATCTGTAAAAGCATACAGAAAAACACAATCCGTTTGTGATAAAACAACTACAATAAAGTAGCTTAATTGTTCCTGAAAGAGTAAATCACTCTAAAACATTCAGACATCTGAATTTTTCATATGTCAATTTTTTAGTATTGGAAAATTGCTTCACAATATGTAAAAATACACATTGAAATAATGACTTCTAAAAATTTCAAAGATATTCAATACTTTATTACATACCAAGAAAAGTATTTACAGTCTTGTGAAGATGATGCACTTTGGCTCAATTCATGCATCCTTTGTGACCTCATTCTCCTTTTGTACAGGACAACAAAGGAGGTAAGAGTCATGAAAAATGTTGAGAACCAAAGAAAGGCTAAGCTGGACCAGCATAAAAAACATGCAGGAAATCAAGCCCTTGAGTACTTCAAAGCAGCATTAAGAAGCCCATGTAACACCCTCCTCCATCCATCCTTGCTGTAAAAAAATGTTAAAAATATTCCTTGGACCTACCCAGCAATTACTGTTCCCACAGACCTCTGGCTCCCTTGCTGGCAAGGCAGGGCCATCGGGCAGCAGAGCAGCACTCTCTCCCAGGACAAGGCAAGGTCTCTGCCCCACCATGCCAGCTGCAGAGGCAAGGCAGGGCAGAGGCAAGGAGATGGTGGCCAGTGCATCTTTCCAGAAGCCACTCCACAATGCCAGACTTCTGTCTACCAGGTCAGTGAGATGGAAGCTTGAAGAGGTCAGGCCTTTCCTACAGGGAGGGTGCCCTCAGGGAGCAGGGGCAAATGACATACAAACCTGGCTCTGAGAACCTGGACAGCCCCACTTCACTTGAGCAAAGCAAATGAGAAGAGGAGGAGGTCAGAGGCATCTGAAAACCCCCAAGAACCAAAACTAGCAACCTCCCCTCCCTGCAAAAAAACAAACTCAAACAAACCAAGAGTACAAATAGTTTTGTATGGGCTGTTCCTGACTGGGGCAGAAGAAAAGTGAGGATTTGGCTTCTCCCTCTCTACTTCTCCTTTAGGTCGTGAACAGATATGATCCTCACCAGACACCTCATCAGACAGAACAAGGAGGCAGCTCAGTCACGTTGTGAGAAAGCCATCAGCCCAGTGACAAAAGAAGGACCAGGTTTTCTTGGACACTGCCTGAACTGCAGAACAGCAAAGGCCCAGGCCAAGTGCAGAAGGCATGAAGCAGCAAATGCTGCCACTGCCACCCAGCCCCTCTTCCCAACCCTCCAGCAGTATCTGGCCTGTGAAGAAAGACTGGACTCCAGAAGCAAACACTGCTTCTACCCTACTAAAGCAAACACACTTTTACAGGAGAAAGGCAATATTACTACAAGCAACACTTGAGATAAGGCATCCCTTGGTGCAGACTCTTCCTTCAGCAAATGAAGTACAAGGCAGGAGTGGGATGAAAGGCAGAAAAGAGGACAAGAGCATCTGTCTGGATACATAATGGCAATTGTCACCTTTGGCAGTTTTTCCCGAGCTGCATCACAGGACAATGAAATATTGCGTTTTTCCCTGCCACTGGCAAATCACCAGGAGCAACAGATAACTCTTTCCTTTGAAAAGCAGCTGCCTTGGCTGTTCACAGCTCTCCAGTCAGCATTCTTCCAGCACACAGAAACCCAGCTTGCAAACAGACATATTTCTGCTTTGCACCTGCCATCACAAATTCCATGGGCCTCTTCTCTTGCATCGGTACTCTGTGCCATGGTGCCCAGGAAGTGGTGCAGCCTGTGGCAGCACAGCTTTTGGTAACAGGTATCTTCAGAGGTGCTGGTGCACTGGTGGAAGCACTCAAGCATCAGTGGGAGGAATCTCAGGGAGATGGACCTGGCCTGAAGGAATGGAGGCTGTCAGAGAAGCCTGAGGGCAGCCAGGCAATTGCTTGCACACACAAGGACAGCGGGCAGCTCTGAAGGTAGCACAAGAAGTGCTGCAGGAGTGCACCTGCCACAAACACGCTCCCTGACAGCTAACCCACTGCAAGAGTATGCCTGATAAGCCCTTCAAATCCCACCCTAAGTGACTCTTTAGAGACAATACAAACTTTTACTGCTTACCATTCTAATATCCAGCCTCTTTTCAGTAAATCCTTCCTTTCAGGGTTCTCTTTAATTTCAGCATATTAGTCACAGACACTACTCCTCACTCTCCTAATGCTCTCAAAATGGTACCAGCATGCAGTACCTTGCATGCCCTGTCTTCATCAAGGAGGCAGCTCAGCTCCGTGCACCCAGCCCTCCAACAAGCACCAAGGGGCCGTGTAACCACACAAAGCTGCTGGACTTTGAAGTCCATTCAGCTATGACTGAACTGCATCACAATACCTTCCCCATGGTGACCTTCAGGGGACTGAGACAGAGACCATTCTCAGGTTACGCATCCCGAGACCATCCCTAACCTTTCGTCCAGGCTGCCAGGGTTCTCCTGATGCCAGTGAGATGCACATATCCTTCACAGAGCTGAGGAGGGCAGGTTCACTCCTCCAGTGTATCCTTGTCACTTTTGTACGGTTGGGGTCAAAAGTATTCACCTGCAGCCCCTGAAACCAGTGAGTGCTCTTAAAGTATGAGTACTCTGCAGGTTTTAAGATCTAAATGCTCACAGTTCACCAGCAGCACCAGTGCTCTTACACAGCAACACTTCCTTTATCTGATAAAATCCCTCTTTGTAGAGAGTTCAGAACAAGCACAGCTCTCCCATTTCTCATCCCTCCCTCCCAGAGCACTGGGGATAGAGCTCCTTCAAAGCTTTTACAAACTTTAACTGGAAATTACATCCTTTTTACAGAAGAGGGCTCATCTGTTTCTCTGAGGGACCACAATAGAAACATGAGCTTCCAGACACTGATGCCAGCATCCAGAGGGTGATGACAACTGTTCACACAGACCCCACAGTGGCCAAAGCTGTGCTCCTGAGCTGCAGGTCAGCACTGACAGCCCACAACCAGAGCAGTGAGGATGCTTTGTCCTCAAGGCAGCTACAGAAATCCCAGGCTTGCAAAACAGCATGATTTTGCCTGTTTTGCCTGGTTTCATGTTTGACGTGGATTAAATGTCAATAACTACAGACTAAACTTCTAGCTCAAAATTCTAATTCTGCAAATAAGCAAATAATCATTGATTCCATGTGCCACTCTGGCTGAAAGGCAACCCTTCCTCCCTCTTAATTAACAGCCCTCTTCAAATTCCATCAGTGTTCATGTAAACATCCCATCAAATAAGCTTATCTCTACTATATGAATAATTCAAAACCTTTAGGTTTATAAGGAAAACCAGTAACGAACCTGCCTGAACAAAAATTGTTAGTGTTATTTAGTTGGGTTACAAATACAAGCTACAAGTTGCTATTCAGTAAATAAATTAATTTGGTTTTTGTATTTGTCTGAGTACTCCCTCCAAGCACATCCTTTGAGGCTTCCCATTTCAAAAGGAAAATTTCACACTCACTGCTTTTAGTGCAAAAGTTTAGGCTGGTACTTTTTATATGAGAGAAGGCATTACCCTTTGAAGAGCAAAAGGGATTGTTAAGTAAAAGCTTAACAACCAAAAGAGCTTTCACAGCTACTGCTGTCAAATTTGAAACATTATTTTTAGCTTAGACAGCATGCCAGTAACACACCCAGTTATAATTTACACCGCAGGTACAGGCTGGCTGGAGAATGGAACAAGACTAGACCTGGGGAGACAGACTTGGGAGTGTTTGTGGATGAAAAGCTCAACGTGACCTGGCAATTTGTGCTTGCAGTCCAGAAATCCAACCGTGTCCTGGGCATCCAAAGCACTGTGGCCAGGAGGTCAGGGAGGGTATTCTGCCCCTCTGCTCTGCTCTGATGAGACCCCACCTTGCAGTGCTGCATCCAACTCTGGGGTCCTCTGCACAGGAAGGACAGGGAACTGTTGGATTGAGTCCAGAGGAGGCCACCAAGATGATCAGAAGGCTGGAGCACCTCTCCTGCGAGGACAGGCTGAGAGAGTTGGGGCTGTTCAGCCTGGAGAAGAGAAGGCTCCAGGGAGATGTTAGAGCCCCCTTCAGTACCTGAAGAGGGCCTACAAGAGCTGGAGAGTGACTTTTCTCAAGAGCACTAAGTGATAGGACAAGAGGGAATGGACTTAACCTAAAGGAGGATAGGTTTAGATAAGACATCAGGAAGAAATTCTTTACTGTGAGGGTGGTGAGGCACTGGAACAGGTTGCCCAGAGAACCAGTGGACTCGCCATCCCTGGAAGTGCTCAAGACCAGGCTGCATGGGGCTCTGAGCAACCTGGTCTAGTGAAAGGCTTCCTGCTAGTGACAGGGAAGATAGAATGTGATCATCTTTAAGGTCCCTTCCTACACAAACCATTCTGTGATTCTATGAAAAATTCATCCTACCTAAAGCTTTCAGAGGAGATGTTCAGACATGTTTTGTACCTTCTGCAGTATGTAGTGCAGAACTATCATCATGCATTTCATTCTCAAATGAAATACAAAGAAAATACTGAAGTTAAAAACCAAAACATCACCCAAAAACAGTGAGTACATAGAATAAACTTAATTTAGCTCACCCCATAGAGAAATTTTAGCTTATTGAATTTTGCTCACTGAAGGTTCATTCACCTAGAGGATGAAAAACTCTTGAGAGGGCTTTATCCTCAGTTGTTTAAACCTTCTTGAATGTAATATGTATTTAAGGGCTCATAAAAGAGAAAGAGGTGATGTCTATGGTAAGTAACCATTCTTGGTTACTTTTCCAAAATGAGTGTAATTTTCAAATTCAGGAATAACGTTCTTTAAAATCAAACAAACAAACCAAACAAAAACCCCATAAAAATCCCCTCAAACCCCACAAAGTACAACAATACTAAAAAAAACCCCAACCAAACAAAAAGAAAACCCCACTAAAAAAAAATTAAATGGTTTACAACTATAACTAACTTAATTTTTATTTCCAATGGGCAGTGTTAGCTGCCGAGAAAAAAATCCAGGCTTTGGACAGTATCTTTAGACTAAGTTTGCCTTCCCTTTTCTTTCTGTCAGATGTGGAAAAGCATGCATCATCTTCATGATTAAAGCTATTTTTTGATAGACAAAGGGTGTGAACTATGGTGTACGAAGGAGCACACTGAAGTCTTAAAGCTCCCCACTCTGCTATGACTCATGCAGACAGAATACACAGGCCATGAAGCCTTGGCACGTATCTTCATGGACTACACAGTAATCTACATCCCTCATAACTTACACCAAATAGCAATCTAGTCCAAAAATAAAAAAACCCAAACAATCACACTTAAGAAAACCCAATAAAGAAAAAAAAAAAATCATGTGCAAACTTGAACTCCTTTCCCTCCTTTCTGTTAATTTGAAAAAAATTGTATGGTCTTCATCAGAAAGGATTTGTTCCTATTGGTAATTGTGCTAGAGGCCAGAATCTGAGAGCTGATCCAATCCAGCTCAAAATTCCCTCTGAGCACTGACAGCTCTTCAGCTTGGCTGTGTGAAAGGCTGACAGCATCTGCAGCTGACAGCTACCAACAGAGCAACAGAGTGATCGGCCTGGCACACACCCATCTGCTTTCATTTCCCCTGACCCTGATGATAGGGGGGCAGGGGGGAAGGCAAGGGAGGATCAACCCAACACAAAGCTGGACTGATGGGGTCTTTCTTCAGAGAGAGCCTGCAGCAACGTTCAAATCCACATCCCAAGAGGCAAAACAAAACTCATCTTCACAGGGCATGTTTCTGCTACTCATATGACTGTGGGGTTTTTTTAGTTTTTTCGCTTTCCTTTTGAAAACCCATCTCCATGTGTAACCAACTAACATCCTGTGTCCCAGTTTAATTCACTGTAATTGTTATCTATGTTGACTAGGTTTTCTTCCTTCCCGAGGTGCTGTGAATAGTACAGTCACAAGACAGCCTGCTACTTCAGCACAGACAACCAAGGGATATTTTGCAAGCAAAACAAGAAACTCTCTTCAGGGCATGTCTGGGAAAGAGAGCATCATATAGACAATATGAGGCAGCCACAGGTGGAACAGGAGGCTTAAAGTTCAATAGAAACAGTAGTTTCAATCACTACCACTGCCTCCACTGCTCACTGATGTAAGCACAGGTTTTGTCCCTTGCATGCAAAGAATAGTAATTTTTCCTCATATACATGTGTGACTCTATACAAAACCTAAGACTGTGACAGTTTCTTTAACAGGAGGGAAACGGTGCAATGGTGCTCTTCAAAAAGCATAAAGCTGTTACAGGTATTTCGCTAGATAATTCTCTGGCTAAATTTCCTTTTTAAGAGTTCCTCCTGTATTCTGAACACTTTGCATAAGGCAGTAGGACACGCAAAAACTGCCAGCTTTTCCCTTGGAGAAATGGGTTTTTTGAAGAAGTTTAAAAAATAGTTTTAAAAGAAAGCAAAGTATCTTGCTCTGAAAAGTGCACTTAACTTTTCCTTGATGAAAATAGGAGTGATCTGAAAATGGACATAATCTTCCCTCTTTGATCAACACAGCAAAGATGAAACATCAGAAATACTTACAATTCCTAAGGCAAGTTTCTTCTGCATCTGCTTTAGGCTATTTTGGCTGTAGCATTTATATACTCTAATTATTTTGTGCATTAAATACCATAAATATCCCTGTTGATTTTTGATCTATTTGTGGATTCCAACATACAGCTGTATTTCATTTGGTTGAGAGGACATTCTGCAAGGACTTGTACACCAATGCATTTCAGGGACAATCATTATTATTTAAGGGTAAACCAAGTGATGCTAACAGCTTTTCCTTGTGTTATAGTTCAATTTTATGTCTGTGTACCTACAACAAAGCATACCTCTGTGGGACAGAGGAAGAAAATTTACTTATAATTTACTTTGAAAGCAAGTGAACTATCACTTAGCTTCATGTGGCAGGAACTTTGCATTCCAATTGCAACACAAAAAATACCTTTGTAAGCAAAAAAAATCCTAGCAATTTCTTCAGTGACAACAGATCTTTCTCCAAGACAATACACTATATTAATAGAAGTATTTTCTCTCTCCTCATGAGTAAGCTCCCTCCCCAAATAAGCTTAACCTACTGTACATGTAGCACAACATTAAGTATTTCTCCCTTTTGTGCACGTATCTGGGGCTCTATTGATAGCTGCCATCTGCAAAAGATATTTTATTTGACTGGCATGCACAGAACACATTTGGTTAAGCACATCAGGAAGAGAAGAAGAGTTAGTAGCAGAGAGTAAGTTACGTATCTCATGGAAAGACAATCATGCAGGTCACATCCACCTACCTGTACTAGTGCGATATGTGCCTGTGTGTGCTGGTTGCAGAGGGTCCCCCTGACTCTGGCTGAGACTCCTCATAGGGGGCTTCTGATAAACTCTGTCTTCGTAAATAGGATCTATATGGTGTTCTGGAGACTGCAGTGCCCTTAACTCGGAGCCAAGGTGGCTGTGCTGGCTGCTGTAAGATGCCCGAGACCCAGCTGCAAACAGATGCACAAGAGATGTTTAAGAGGGAGAAAACAAGAAACAAATACAGGATCTAACTATCAAAATTTTACTTGAAAGTAGCACTTAAACATAAAAAAAATCCCCAAACAAAACTAAGTAGTGTTTTCAACATGCAAATAGAAATAGCAAACAGGGGCAGCTACAGCTCCACTTAATCACTTTAGCTGCATCATCCAGCTGCCTGCATCTACGCCAGAATCTCATTTCTTCCAAGGAAACTACATATTTTGGTGAGATAGATATCATGATTATAATCTCAAAGAGAAACCAAAGAACCCACCACCTCCTCTCAAAAAATAGAAAAAAACCTCCAACTCTCCCCCGCCAAAAGCCCAAAAAAATCCCAAAACTAAACCAAACCCAAACCAATCCCACCCCCCACCAAAAAAACCCCCCAAACAAAAAAACCCAAACAAACAAGAAATGGCGAAAGCTGTACAACCCAGGAATGTCCTCAACTAAACGGGTCCAGGACTGGGGGAGGTAGAAGGGTTGGGGAGAAAAAAGCAGCAGAAGGCAGAACGAGTTTCACATGTTATGCCCATATCTGAAGATCTACAAATGAAATAAGCTGGAGCTGATGAATGGATGTAGTTTTACATGAAGGCTGATCTTTCAAATGCTTCACGAAATTGCAATAGAATGGTTGTGCCTTATCAACATTTTGTCTTCACCACTTTAAAAAAAATCAAGTTGCTAAGACTTTCTACAACTTAAATATCCTCTGAGAATGAATAAATTAAACACGCCTCCTGAAAAAACTATTTTAAGGATACAGCTTATTTCTTTTTTTTTTGTAAATTACAAGATCAAATGGGACTTTATTAAAACATTTTCCTATTCTACAATTAAAAACAGATTATATTAGAACATTTAAAAAAGAGACTTGCATATTTCCAGCTGTGATTGAAGTTGTCACTTTATTTCTTTTGCCACTCAAGTACTTCAGCTCTGTGGTCTGTTATCAAGATTGGCAAGAAGAGTCATGGGGATGCTACACAAACATTACACATTTTGAAGGTAGGAATATAGTAAAGTAGGCAATAAGTATGCAAGTAACACTTTGCAAATGTCAGGTCTATACCACAAAGTGCTAACATGCTACTTAAGTGTTTAGAAAAGGAATCAAAGATACAACTATTATGACCCTTGCTGCTACTTTTGTGAGGTTGAAATCCTGGATGTAGGTGATGTTCCACTGGCTGAGCTTGTACTGCTCAGACCATAGGTGAAGCCATTCCTGCTGAAAGCCTCTGCCATTGTGTTGGCAATGGTTTTGTTGCATAAACAGACACAAAATACTTTTAAAATGCAAAGTACACTTTACACATAAAGTAAGGTAAGATAGCAACATAGGATAGAAATGAGAAATATATACCCACAGAACATTACTTAAACTTTAATACAAATTGTCTGGAGAAAAGAATAATTTATTCCCTTTCCTTCTTCTAATCAGCTTGTGCCATATACGTGTTTTCTTCTGAATTTTTCAACATTCATGCATGTTTTTAGTGGAATGCCCTATTTGCATATTTTTCCCTTCAAACATCTTTCAGTCTGACTTGCCATTAGCACACTGCTGAAAGTAATTCTGTTGCTCCCCTTACTAGAAAGTCTGCCAAGAATCCCAAAGACATATTTTATCTCTAACTACAGCAATTATCCAGAAAGTTGATATTACTATTACAGAATTAAATTCTTCACGGTCTACATTTTCAAAGTGCTCTTTAGCCCTGCACCCTTGAGACTGATTTTCAGAACAGCTGAACTGCTCCCACCAAGGTCTACTATCCTTCAGAGTGGCCTGAAAAACAGTCTGTTGTGATTATGTCCAAATTTCAATGCATATTTGGTTCAATCTGTATTCAGAGGAAAAAATACAGAAAAATTGAGGAGAACATTTCAGGCATTTAACAGTGTATCAACAAACCAGACTTCCTACAGAATAAAGAATTACAGCCCATTCCAGAAGCACTACAATTCTTTTGCTCACATACAACTTATCAGTGGTTCTCGAACAATAGATTTTCTTCCTAACTCAGCTTCCTGTAAGACAGAAGATTTTTCCCACTGAACTCAGTAGCAGTGTAACTCAGATATCAGCATGTTTCCAAACTGTTATGGTAATCTTCTGGTGAATTGGGCTTAATTCAACCTCCTTCATACTCTACCAATAGTTCTGCATTTGCAAGTGCTGATACTAGTTTAAATAGAAGCTTAATATTAGTTTATTATGCTAATATTAAACAGAGATTTACTTGCAAATTATATATGTAATTAAGACCTTAGCACTACTGTACTAAACATGTAAGCACATGTATAACCAGAGTAACTTCTTGACCAGAACATTTAACCAATCTGATTTGACTGAAAACGGTTAAGTGGCAATCTAAAAACAACTTCAAGGCATCTGAGTAACAACATTATGACTGAACATCCCCCCCAAGAAGTTCAAGAGTTAAAACCCTATCAGGGAGTAACTTCCACTATCCTGCTAACATTTCAAGAAAATGAAGATTTCAACAGGTAACTAAAATACTTTCCATTTAGAAACTAAACTACTCTCAAATCTCAGAAATTGAGGCCATTTTAAAAGCATGTCTCTTAAACACCTTTGCTTCAAGGAAAAATGATACTTTTTAATACGCATTTTTACTACACTATTTCCAAACTACCACACATCAATATTTAAACACAAAGTTCTACCATTTAAGGTTCTTAAATCTAGTTTAAAAGACAATAAATCAGAAGATGTATAAAAAGATGTTACACCATCATAATTTTTAATGTTTCTATTAAGTTGGTATTTAAAAAAACTAGAACAGCAAGTTGATTTAAGTTTATATTTCTTTTCAGTTGCTCCTAGAAGTTTTTCTATGTATTAATTTATTTAAGTCTCAACTGAGGAGCAACAGGTTTTTATTGCATATTTTATTTAAACATTAAAATCAACTAACTAGTAGCTGTTATACCAAGAATTATATTCAGGAAAGGTCACACAGATAACTTGGGGATTTCAGACAACTGAATCCTACCTCATCTATGCACTCAACCCTCCACCATATTCTGCTGCCTTGGAAGGCACTGGAGAGACAATTGAGCTAACTGATCAAAACAAAGACCATGAACTCAAAGAACTGAGGTCACTGAGAAGCAGAGGTGTAACAGGTCTCCTTCCTGCACCCAGGTTAGCAGCCAACAGCTACATCCTTTCCCACGCAGAGCTGCAAGCTCATCTGTATTGCTGCCTTCATAAACACCTGCATTAATGCAGTCTGAAGCTCACAGAGGCTGGAAAAGCAGCCAGGTGAGAATGGAAAAACAGCAACCAACATACTACTGGGAAGCAACAGAACATAAGATCAGCAAGGCCTACGAGCAGTCTCGCATTAAGGAGGCTCAGCGCCCTCAGAAGTGGTTTCTCTAAACCTAGAGGCATCATGAATGCATGCCTCACCCCAAACTGCACTTGCCAAACCCTGTTCTTAACCAGCTGCCATCCCTTCACCCTGCTAATAGCACTGCACCTCTCTGGGTTGCCTGAAATCAAAGCAGTGATGCGCATCAAGGCCACACGCCTTTCTCCTACATATTCTGAAAATGGACTCAGCCCTACTCCCTGGCCAGCCCACCCTGACAGCAATGCTATTTTTCCTTCAGAGACATAATCAGGCATCAAGCCCATTCCCAGACAGGTCTATGCTCAAGTTCAAAAAAACTCATTATTAAACTTTCAGTCCTACTAGTTGTTATTTACAGATGATGCATCCAGCACCAGAGCATATCCAGAACTCTCATGATCATGGTGGTGGTGAAGTGGGGTAGTGGATTAATTTAAAAAAACCCAGACAAACCAAACCAGTCCAAAACCACTGAGAAGAACTAAACCATTATTTAGGGGTTCAAGAAACCACCCTTTAATTAATTATTCCAAGAGTCCAATCTTGTTTGACAAAAGACTGAAATTATTTGATTGCAATGCCACAGATGCATCACATCAGAAGGCATATAGAAGACTATACAGCTCTAAAATAGCTGTGACAGGTACCAAATTAAGAAAAAAAAAAAGTAAAATTCATTTTTTTAGAAGAGAAACTGATAAACTATATGAACAAAAGCATTTAGTAAGGTGAGTCTTCTCAGTCTTCTGAAGCCTCCAAGACCGAAACCTGAAAGCAAGTGGAATGTCCCTTCTTCTGCATCTCTGCGGAGCTTTTAGAAGTCATCTGTGGCCAGGTTCCACCAGGGTATCACATGTGCCCCCAGCCAGGTGAACTGGATTAGGGCATCAGTGATAACCTAGAACTGTCCACATGAAAATACACATTCCTATATGTGGTATTTCCTCTCTTCCCACATATAAGGGGGGCAACAGTAAGAACACATGAAAAGCGCACTCCTACCGAATTGGATTAAAAAGTTGATCTCCACTCGTCACACTTGCAAAATGGCCACCCTACTAGCTAAATTTTTCCATATTAGTTAGACACATTCCTCAGTAGTATAGGGAAATAGTTGTTTCCCAGGAAAATGCTCTTTTTTGACAAAGTCTCACTTCCCAAAGGAAGATAAATACTGTAATCAGACAAGTGTAACATGAGAGAAATAAACAAAATAATCCCTAATTGCTCTTCAGAGCTGGTGCAGGCTGTCAAGAAAATAAATACAACAGATACGTTTGAATGACACTGCTGATCTGACAGTTTAGGTCAATAAAGTAAACCAATATATTGGCATTTGTCATTGCAAGAAACTAAAGACATTAAAATTACTGAAGTTAATGGGTCATGGGCATTTGCGTATGCTCTAATAAATCCTGGACAGTTTTTATTTGTGCCCCTTTTGAAAGGCTTTATAACCTGTCATCCTGCCTTGCTACAGCTTTAAAAAGAAGCCCCACAAAGTCATGGTACTCTCTAAGCATCTCTAATAGCAAGAGTATACGGTACTGTCCCCCTGTCCAGGATTTAGAGCTCCTTGGAAACACAAAATATGCAAGTGATAATCTCGATGTTAAAAAAACCCATTCAGATTTGACCAGCTATACCATTCACCCCTCATTCAGAAATCTCTGATCATTATATATGTTGATCAAGAGTCCTGTTAAACAATTTCCTTATGTATACGATGAAAGAACATCATTAGTGAGACATGAGATGAAGATCAACAACCACTGTATTAGCCCTTATCAGTTACATGTTAACAACTTAATGTAATGTAATTAATTTAACTTCATTGCAACTCCACACCTTTCAACACACAGCAGACCTCTGGCTTCTTGAGGCTCTAAGTACCAAAATCAGACTGAACACACTACAACACTTCGCACTTCGAAGATGCATCTTTCTGACAAGGAAGATTAAAAATCCACAGCTGGCTGCATCAATTCTTAATTTTAAATATAATGACAATGTTGCTTAGACTACAAGTTTTAATAAAAAAAACCAACTGAACTACCAACCCTAGACTACGGTAAAATTGCAGTAAGGCCATCACTGAGATAAGGGCCTGCAGGCACAGAATCTGAAAGAGAACCAGAGGAATTTTGTATCTTTGATATGTTGCATGCTTTTCAGAGGACTGAAAGAACTTTTTGATTTAAATAGCACATCATGGCTGAAAACCCTTTTTGACATAATTTTGTCTTAGATGCTCATCCTGAAATGGTACTATGAAATAAACAGTAGCATAATAATAATGCTACTTATTAAATAAATATATATATACACAGTAGATCAGGTCATAGCTTCACTGCAAGTCTGAAAAAGCAACATGTGAGAAAAAGCATATGAATAGTGGGATTTTTACTCTGAATTCAGATGTCATGAAACCTGTTTTACAGACACTAACCTATTTTAATTTACATAGAAAGAAACTGATGTGAACACAAGTGCAGAATTAGAAGTGAACAGGAACAGGAGTCAAACATTCACAGCTCAAGTTTTGATACTGACTTTGTTTTGTGCCAGAAATTTATGCAGAAGCATCTCCAAAATGCCTGCCTGAATGTATGCATCTTCTAGTCATAACATCAGAAAAGGAAAGAATGATCTACAAAAATATGACTATAAATAAAACTAATAAAACTCAGATAAAGGAAATGTAACAGCACTGTGTGATGAAAATTACTGTACCAAAGAGAAGAAAACACTTCTAACCCGACTACTGAAAGTGAATACAAATTGTTAAGACATGACAGATGGTTAAATTAACCAGTAATACATGTCAGGCCATATGGCAGTACCAGCTAATGCACACCTTGGTACATCAGCTTGGGCCCCTAGCACACCAAAGTTCTGCAGTCACTAGAACCAGGACACAGTCTGAAGTGAGTTCTTTTTAACTGGGTTTAGGGTTTTTTAAACACAGGATTCTCAGCTGTTTGGATTTTACATACACACAAACACAAATGTATAAATGTTTTCTTTCCCAAAATACTAGAATGAAAGATTAACTAATGAAAGCTCAGAATTAAAACTCATTTCTGTTTTTACGCTTTTTCCATTCTCACTACATCGTTCTCTCTATGACTCGGGACTCTGTACAGATACAGAAAGAAATAATGCCCTCAGTGAATTGACTAATTACACATGACATCTTTCAACTGATAACAAACTCTGGATGCCTGAAAAAAATGCCACGGATATTCTACTTTGGCATCCTCAGCCCACACTATAGGAGCTCACCAGCAAACAAAAAGTCTGTGCCCCAACATTCAAGTCCCCAGAACTAAAAGAACAGCCTTCCCTCACCTGTAAGTATCTTAGATTGTTTCTCCTCAGGTTTTCTACTTAAAAGATTGAAGTGCAATACGATGCATGGTCTGGAGTGTTTCTTGCAAACTCTCACTGCACTGTCAAACCTATTAGCAGTGTCACCGTCAGGATACTGCCACGTTCAGCTCACACTGTGGAATTTCCCAGACATAATTTGTCCATTAACCAGATTAAGTATCTTAGAAAAGTCTCCTCAAAACAGATTGGCTTTGGCTGCTTAAGGGACACTGCAAAACCAACATCTGAACTAGGGCCAGTTTTCACATCAGTGTTAAAAATAGAGAAAGGAAGGAGGAAAAAGAGGGATTACACTTTTATAAGTGTCATAAACAGGCCCCAAATAAACTTTCAAAATCATTCAATAAAGCTTATTATGTCTTATAAGAAGTACCCACATAATTTTTATCCCATTAAAACTAGTTTTTAACCAAATATTGGCATCCATTACATTTCTCAGCATGTTTAAAAGAAAAATAAAGATAAAAATATTTTTTAATGGTTTGTGATTTTAGTCATGCAATCTGACTTTACTGCAAAGTATTTTATCAGTTATTATAATTCTAAGGATCTAGGGAAAACAGAAGAACCACACTAGAAATTTGTACCTCATCCCAAGCATTTTCTTCTTTCTGCTACTGTCCTTGTTCTATTGAAAAGCACTCACCTGCTTAAAACATTTTATCAAAAATAAATTGCTAGTGGAAAAGAAAAGTTTGACTGGGAGCAAAGATATAAGAGGCAAATATAGCCAGGAAGAAATAGCAGATTAAATGTGACAGGTTCAGGGAGATAATTCCTATTTCATTTCTGATCTAGGGTACTGTCAATGAAGAAAAAACTAAAAACAGAAACTGCCCCAAAGCAACCACTACCATACATCAACAATTTGCCTTCAGCAGGGAAGGAAGTAAAAGATAATTTTTTTCAAACCATTTAGCAAATGATCATACTGGGTGTTACTTTGTGTTTGTCTGGGGTTTTTTTCACTCTCCTCTCTTAAGCTCCGCCTCTTCCATGCCCCTCAACCCTGCCAATTTTGTAAGAAAAGGGAAAAGAAGTCCCATGCACAATTGGGAACAGATGCTGCTATCTGGTTATACAAATCACTGCTCCTAACTTTCCTGCTCACTACCCACTCTGAGTGAGGGCCGAGTGCCTCAGCAACAGGATGATGTTACCAAGCAACACGGCCGAGCAGCTCTGCAGAAGCTGTTTGGATAGTTCACCACAGTTACACAACAACTGAGAACAATTATTAGGCCTTTGTAGCAGCAGAGATCTTTGAAGTTTTGCTTATCTTGATCTTAGAAAAGATAAAAATTTATTATTTCCAATTCTGAATGCTAATAGTTTGTGTTGCACCATGGGCTCTATGCTGATGCAGGGGCTGAGGCAATGCATTCAACTCAGCAAGTAAAGGAATGAAATACTGGTGTTCTTGATGAGACATGCCCCAAAAGCAAATATCCACAAAAAAAACCCTCTATGGGATAGTCTGTGAAGCCCCACAGTGAACGTTTCACTGACAAGGATTGCAAACCAAAGGGAAGTAACAGCACATCCTTAATTCCCCAAGGATGTATCCTCCTTCTTTCACAAGGCTGTACCTAAGCAAACGTGGAGACTCAGTTTCTGCTGATTAAGCAGCAGAATAGGCTAAACATTCAAAACCTCAAAGGTCTTTGTAGGGCTAGAGACCACTTCCAGCAGCATGAGTGATTTGCTAAGAAGCACTGCTGCCTCCAGCAGAACAAATCAGGCACTATTGCACTAATGCCTGCTGGTGAAAATTTAACTTTCTGATTGTGTTTAACACTGTGGAAAAGCACAGCAGCTAAAAAACCCAGCAATTCTGAAGCCTTCTCCCAAACTGAGCATCAGCTCAGTCAACCTTAAACGGAGCAAGTTCTTACAGCAGCTCTGGTGCAGGGGGAAGGGGAAAACCTTTCCACATCAACTCCTCCCTGCACAGAGAACAGAAAGAATATCTACAGTTTAAATCCAACTAGAAGTTAAATTCTCAAGATTTTCACGGAGAATTTAAGGAAGGTGCTTTGTGGAACAGTGGTTCCCAAACAAAAAAACAGTCACTGTGCAACACTGTGGGAAAGGTAACACCAGAAAACAAAACTCAACTGTGTAATGAAGTGTAAAGTCTGCCCAACTACAGTATTCCTCAACTGGCTTTTGCTGGGCAACCTGAATTCTTTATCTAATTGGACTGTCATTCCTAGTAGTTCACAGTTCCAAGAAGTGGTTTTCCTGCTAATAGGGAAAAGGCAAACAGAGTTCTAATGAATCTGGATCACATACGCACCTTTTAAAAAGTATTAACTCATTATGGAATAGTCTTGTTTTGAAAAACTGTGTACCCGTTTCTGACAGACACAGCTGAAATCTCAGACACTGCATGTGGGGTTTGCTCACAGAAAAGTGTTGACAACTTATCTTCTTGTAATTCCTTTTACAAAAAGATTGCACATTATTAAAGGTATGAACAATACTAACTTTTAGAAATTTCATCTGTGACTCTTTGTACTCAAACTTGCCTTTCATTAAGAGAATAGAGAGAAGCATCGATAGTATTTGCTCTTTCATGTAAGGTCATCTTTGATAGAATGTTAAACGCTTTCTCGTCCCAGAGGCTTTGTCCTCCTCAGTGAACACTTATTCGCAGTCCCTGGTTTCTAGACTTCACCAAGACATGAGGTATAAGTGTGTGACATTACAGAAGAAGAAAATGGAGTTCATTATCTTTGCCTTTTTCTCAGTGCCAAATTCAAGAAAGGCAAGATATCTCTGGATATTCTGTGACACACTCTATTACTCATCAAGTTTTCACTATCCATTTGAGACTCACTGCATTTAAAATACGGGACTTAAAGCATGGATGTTTCATTAAATACGTACGTAATCAATTTGAATACAGTCTAACTAAAGAACTTAGTTATGCTTGTAAAGATGTTTAGACCAACAATTACCCATTTTTACAATTATGCTCAAAATATTATTGTACTATTATTCAAGCTGGTTTTAGTTTGTTTCCATTATGTACCTATTGAGACCTCTGCTAGAAAACTTAAAATAATCTCCTATTACTAAAGTCATTATAATCTAAAGCAATTCTAACAGGGATGCTCTAAATAAAAGAAATGCTGAATGTAGAGACAAAGAAAAGGAATACTGTTAACACCATGACATGAGTAGCTCAAATAAAATCTATGCTGAAATAATCATTGCATCCCATAAAATAAAGTTCTCTTTTAATTCATTATTCTTACTAACATAGCAGTCACTCAATAGCATGCATTTAGTATCCAACTTCCAAAAAATCAGAAAAATACCTTATGTAAAACCCTCCACAATAAGCAACAAGCAAAGGAGGAAATGGATGGCTACAGATTTTTTTTAGCAGGAACTTATCGTAGGAAAAAAAAAAAGAGCAAAGAAGAAAAGAAACAAACACAGCAACACAGACTTTGCAATTAACCTCACAAATTCAGATTATTGCTGAAAAGCATGGCCAGAAAAGGACCTTGGGCTGAAAGAGTGCTGTCACTCCAGCAGAGAGTCCATGCTAAAATGAAATGGCCATGACAAATGCTGCAGGAGACAAATGGTGAAAGAAGGTCACTGGCAAAAGGAAAGCAGATAAGGAACATAAGAAATGTGTTCACAGCAGTTTGCAAGAAACTACTGAAGTGTTCAGCTTCAAGAACGGCTTTAACAGTAATTTCAATTAGAACAATGAGATTCATGTAGTCCAAAGGTGACAAGCACTTGAGGCATTCTGAAGTGTCACAGAATTGGTTACTGGTTATTCATAAATGCAAATTGACACTATTTGCATGTCAAATTGCTGCCCCGTCTGTGAAGCCAACACTTCCATGGCCATATGGCTGGCTGAAGACATGTGCATCAAGTTTTGCCTGATTTTACAAAAGCAATCCAAAATCTACTGCAGACTGAAAAAAGCAGTGACATGCAATCACAACTTTGATAAACTTCAGAGAAAAAGAGTTTTGCAGCTAAGACAGTTAATTCTTGAATGTCTGGATTCACATGATAGGATCTTAAGCGTGGCAGAACACAAACTAGATCACTTTGGAGGAGATGCTCAGTTATGTTCAGCACTAGCTGATTCTTGCCAAAGGCATCTCAAGATGCAACACAGACAAGGATGACATGAGCTACACAGGAACTACAACTTCCGACAGAAAGAAACACAAAATTTCAATGAATAAACCCTGAAAACTTTCAAGTCTGGTCAGAGACCAGACAAAGTGCAATCACGGCTGAGGGATCACTGTACTCATTAGGGCTATCGGGTTCAAATCTTTTGAGGGGAAAATGGAGGAGCACTGGTTGACAAAGATGCTCCAGTCAAACCTATCATGGTTGGTTAGTCAAAGCCCTAAAATCAAAGGCTGATGTTGCAAAGCCACTCGTAAGATACCTTTATTTCTCACTCCCTCCTTGGTCAGCTGAATTATAGAAATATAGAAAGACCTGGGTTGGAAGGAACCTTAAAAATCATCTAGTTCCAAACACCCCTCACCATGGGCAGTGATGAACTATCCTAAAAGCTGCCAGGGACTCAACTAATCCTGTCCCTTTTCAAAGAAAGTAAATCCTTCATCAAATTAATTATTCTCACCAGGATTCAGCACTCTTAACAAATAATCTCTGTTTATTACATGAAGCAATGTAATCTAGCAGTCTCTCCTCTGTTAAGAAATGGAAAAAACACTAAGTCAGGTCTGTGTTCAACAAGCTTCTTTATTTCTTGATTATCCATGCAAGACAGTTCAGAAAAGATGAAGGCTAGAATGTGTCTCTTGCCTACAGAGGGTCACAGCTGTGTACAGTTCTTCAGATGAAGTCCTAGCCCTGTGTAACACTCCCAGTTTAGCTTGTTATGTGAGGCCATGTTAGGCCATGAAATATTCCATTATGTTCCTAATACAGGTGGCTGAGATATGCTGTACTCAACCAGGTCCCATAGGTATTTTCCTACCCTTCTTTTCAGCCAAAGATGCCGAACATGTAACTAGCTATTAAGTGTATTATTACCTCGGCTCCAATTCTGTTCTTTCCCTCCCATTTGCAAAACTCTTCCTACACAGGATTTATCTTCCTCTCTTCAGAAAATGCCTCCTAATATTCCACTATCAAGAAGTTTCCTTGCCTTATTTCATGGTTTTGTGCCATGATAATAAAATGAAAAAGTATTTTTCAAGTAGCCAGAAGAGTTCTCCCTGTGGAACTTTATTAGGAGTACCCTTCCTTTCCATTACTTCAGTCTTCAAAATGACAAACTGAAAATGTTCCTTTACCCAGGTCCCTGCCCAACTACACTCTTGCAAGAATATCCATCTTATCTAGCTTAACTAAACATTTCCCAAGTGGCACTACAGAAAATCCATGCTCAGAGCCCTGACAGGATATAGAAAGACATCAAATATCATCTAAGAAAAGGTCAGTAAGCAGGTCATTCCAGCACAATCTGTTTTTGGAGAACTCATGTTGCAAATAATCCCATTAACCATTTACTACCTTCATGTCTTATATTATCTTTTCTATCAGTTTATGTTGTAATGGCCAAAGAGCACTGTGATTAGCGGGTCTGTAATTTTTCTTTCATTCAGTACTCCCTTTCTCTAAGGCATATTAGCCCCAAATAAGCAAAGGGCTGCCATCTTGTCCCCGTCCACCTTCTTTTCCCCCACAAATATCTGAAAGAGTCCAACTCACCCTCCTTTACAGACCATGCTCCCAGGACTTTGAAGAGCTCATGACACCTTTTGGTGATCAAATGCAAACATGACTGCATTCCCACTGAACCAGAATGCTCAGGAAAGTTGTGGGGTGGGGGAAAGACCCCATGGAGAGGTGTCATTTTTGCTCTCTAGTGACAGGAAATCTGCCCTAATATCAGAGGGTCACAGCTCCTTCTCCACCCTTGCTTTCCTCCCAGGCAACACTCTCTAAACCCAAGGACAGCTTTAGCCCAATGATCAAAAGCTTTTACTGCCTGAGAGCAGCAAAGCTGGCCAGCTGATAAAAGAGATGCTTCACACCTGGATTGGACAGAGAGAACAAGGAGCCATAAGGCAAGACATAGACATACACTGTGGAAGAAGTAAATAAGTAAATATAGAGAAGCATATGCAAAAACTTCCTCAGTAAAAGGAGAATTGCATGAGATTTCAAACCACTTGTATTAAAACTAATATAGCACTTTTCTGTTACAGCATCACAGAATGGTTTGGGTTGGAAGGGACCTTTAGTTTCAACCCCCTGTCATGGGCAGGGACACTTCTTCACTAACACACTGTAAGTTGCAACTTGATGTACTTATTAAAAATCTATGTGATCCAACTGGCAGTTTCATATGCCATGCCTTATAATTGTAAGATTAGTCATCACTTGGTCCTTCTCACTTCAGCATATTGAATTGTGACTTTTGCTTCTAACCACTTCTGATAATGTACAGTTCCATGAATTCATTATCATTAGACTTTATCTCTCTGTCCTCTCCGATACCACTTTTATAAAACCAAAAGGTACTCTGTTCTGGGTCCACATCTATGTGATCTTCAAATTTGACCCTATGATTACTGAAAAATTGCCTCATTTATATCCCATGATTGCTCATAGTGCAAATTTGGCCCAGTGTAGCTTCGGGCAGCTGCTACCACTGACAAGTAATGTGTTTCACCCATGACCCTCTGCATGTGGCACAGGCAGAGATAGGCAACCTCCCCACCTGAGCTTTGGCCTTAAATAAAGGGGCCTTCCTCAACTGCCTATTTTGCCATCTTCTTTCTGCCATAATTAATTACTTTTGATCAGAGGTACCTGCACTGCTTTAAAGAGTGTGTGCACACAACAACGAAAAAGCCATTAGATATGCCAACAAATGAATGCTTATGTTACTATGAACTGCATACTGACTTTGTAAATCTTAGCTACTCCATCTACCAGTAACAGTTTCTGTGCCACAGCAACTGGAAAGTAAAAATAAAGGGCTTGTTCTCACTTCCCTTAAATACCCAAAGACCATGATGAACATAAGATTTCTGTCATTTTTTATCAGTACTTTTTCAACAAACATTCCCAGGCTACTGGATAACACCTTCCAACAGGGTTTGAGACTGAGGAAGCTGCAGCTTTCACATATGCCTTCTTTGCCCAGTGCACAAGCAAGACAGAGTCATCCCATTTTAGACTGTACAGCACAAATAAATACTTTCACTGACGCCACAAAAGCCTGAGTGTCAGAAATTTGATAGAAGGGGACCTTGCCTTTGCTTAAACTCCCTATCCCATAAAAGAGCACTCTCTCCTGCTCTCAAGAAGTGAGTTTGAGGCCAAAGACCTATGGCACAGAATCACACTCCTGGCAGCTGAAGAGAAGAAGAGGTACATGAGGACACCACTGATGCCTGAAGGGAAAAATCGGCTGTAATAGGCAAGGATGAGACTTAGCCTCACTAGCACACCCTTAAGACCCAAAAGTTTGGATGTATAATCGTTTATGAGGCCTATTCTCTTCCTGCAATCTCATACTAAACAGAACACAGATCAACATAAACAAGACAAGCATAGGAACTGTAGTGCCAACATACTGGTTAATGTATTTCCATTGCTTTAACCTAAGTTCCAAAACGTCAGGTTCCCAAAACACTGCTTGTTGACTTCATACATTCCATTGGATTTCAGTAGCCAAGGAAAATTGGCAAATTCCAGTTCCTTGGTTTAACCATCCTTCTGCTAGGGACATAGACTCTTCTCTGTTAGCTTTTTGTCAACTTTACCTCCTTCTTGTGCTCCTGCTCAGCAGGTATATAAGAAGAGACATTTCAAATTCTGCTCTGATGCTTAAGCAATTTCTTCTAGTGACTTGCATGCTTAAATTTGAATCCTGGCCTTCTTAGGTACACTGCTAAAGTTCAGGACCAGAGGCCAGAAACCACATTTGTGGTTACCATGCAACAGCACAGGCCTCAGTAGTCCGCAGAAGCAAGTCTGATGTTACATTCACCTAAAATCCCAGAAACAGCCACTGCCACCCAGTTTCCCAGTCATCTGGTTAAAATACTTGCAGCTTTATACAAGTTGAACCCATTTTCAGCAGCACTGCACACTGGTGCTCTTTGCCCAAAAGCTTGTTAGTCTGCAATATTATCTCATTTAACACCCCCCTAAAAAATCATTAGGGGGGTGTTAAATGAGATAATGTCCCTTATTAAGAATGGGAAGCAAAGGGAAAGGCGGTGATCAGTGAAAGAACAGGACCCAAGTTTAGATATTTTTCTTGTGTTTGCTCACACTGGGAGCCAACATCAAGTTCATTAGCTCAAAGATGCACATGGGGCTTCTGTATTTGGCTCTTGGCAATTATTCCTCTCTTAGGAGAAAATTAATTTCATGTAATCGAAATCTGAAAGATACAGGAGCAAAAATCACAGCAATAATAACATATTTCAAAGTCATCCACCCTATTTCTTTTAATTTCTTGCTGTACAATTGCTGTACAATTTCAAGCTGTCCATTGTGGATACCTTTTCCAAGCTGGAATTGAGCACTATTTCAAAGGTTCTAGATGTAACAATTAGAAACATAACTATTGCTAAAGAAATAGGTAGAATGAGCGACAAAGAAAAGCAAAGTGAACATTCAGTTGGTTTTGTATCAGCTCCAAACTAACACCAGCATATCTAACCTTGAGGTTGCAATGTACAAACAGTAATTTTGTATCAGAAAGACACCAAAATCCATGTTCTGATTAATATCTGAAATATTGCTGGATATTACTCAAAACCTTCCACTTCGTTTTCTTATCTGAAAGAAAGTCTCAAAACAAACAAGAGTAGAAGGAGAAAAAATAAAAACCCTAAGACTGCAGTGTCTGTCCCAGAAAAAAAGAGCATTAACAGTGTTCTCATGTGTAAAGGCTCTGGCAGCAGACAAAGGAATTTTCCAGCTAATAAAAACAAAGAAAAAACACTTAGAAAAAATCTATGGAAAACTACTTGGTTAAAATTAATGAAGCAATTTGGTTATCCCTATAAAAGAGATACTCACAGGATTCTGTAAAAACACAGAGTAGTTACGGGAAACAACTGAGTGTGCTTTCTGTTATGATCAATCATACAGATGGTCCAAGAGCTTACCTTAAAACCAAAAAAAAAATCCAAATATTCCTCTTCCTTGCCTTGTCCAAAAAAGTACAATGGCACGTCACACCTAGACTATTTCATTAGCTCAGCCCTGTGCCTCAGGTGGGAATTTAAAGGCACAGTAAACTTTTAATTCTGGAGTGATTTAGAGTCACTTTGGCTGTAAGTTAACAGGAATGCTCTTCTAGCACAAATACAAGTACAGTGTGATTTACTGGAGACCTCTAACACTTAACAAGGTAATTTTTTGAAAGATGGCAATGAACTAGCAATATATAGATGATCTGATATCTTCATGCCATCGAAAGGAAACATCAATCCATGCTAGTGGCAATGTAAATCAGTTATCCCATACAAAGTTGCTTAAGCTGTTCTGTGCCCCTATGATTGCACACTGACATTCTCTAACATGTCAACACTCACCATCAAATAGAAGTCCTTCCATAAACCCCATCAGGAAACCAGGGCTGAACATGTCATACGCAGTGAAAAGCTTACAGAAAGAGAAAGGGTAAAGGAAAGTCCTCAGCAACAAGAGAGATGAGTGAGGCAAAACATATGAAGGAGCAGAAGGAACCAATTAAGACCCTGATAAACTTAGAATTCTTTGCTCAATAAGGAGTGGAAAGCATATTTTATGTATTAACCCATGCCAAATTTTAATAAACTGGTGTTATTTTAATGTTAGTACTACACTTGCATACAAACAGTCCTACTCAAAAAGGAAAAATTCTTTTCCATTTTGATTTTACATGGACTTGAAAGAAGATTGTAAACACCAGGCTGAGCAATGAAGTTTTCAACACTGGTAGCGGCAGGGCTGTCTAGAGGGATGCTGCAGCTCTTGTTTCAGTGGAATGTGTCACCACTACATGAAAGATAGCCGTGTAATAGTCTTTCCATCTAATATTGTATCAAGTGATTCACACCAACACTCATTTCTTAAACTTAACCTTTTAGTACAGCTTATGAAACATGGTGCAGTCTTCAAGCAGGATTATTACCCTTTCAGTTTTTTGTAGTACGGCAATGCATAAAAGTACTTTTCATTGCTTCACATGTCCCTAGTCTTCCCTAAACTCAGATGAAGAGGCAGGAGTAGCTTTGTAACATTGGGGCTGCTCCCAGCCACATAACCTGAGGCACAAACCACCTGAACAACACACTTTGACTGCCTCCTTTCCCTTTGCTCCTAAATAAACTCAGTACTCCTCTAGTACTGTCTGTCTGATTCTGCCCAGCAGGAGATGCAACAGAAGAGCATGAAGAATAGGCACCTGTGCCACGACCTGCCTCCTGAAAGAGTTTTGCCCGTGTTTCTGCTGCTTGCTGTCCTACATGCTCCTCCTTCCAGGCAAAATGGGCTGCTTTGGTGAGTTTGGCTCCCAGCAGCACTCCAAAGCTCAGTCCAGGTGTGGAAGCTGCAAGAAAGTATTTACAAACTGTGCTTTCTGAATTTGGATCGCTGCTTGAACAGACAGTCGAATATGCTTTGGAGCAGTGCAGAGCAGAAAACTACTTCTAAAACTGTAATTGCAGATCATAGCAATGAAGCAGCTAGACTAAGAATAAACACAGCAAATGTACACTCACCAGAGTCACTATATACACATGTACACACACATCCATACACACACACACTTGGCAGTGGCAGCAGCTCAAATATAACTAGACTAAAAGCCATTTCTGAAGACGTTTCTAAGGTTACTCGGTTAAAACTGAGTCATTGCACGCTGTTGCATGTCTCATCTGAAATTCAGCATGAAGTCTAAGAATTGCCATTTTTAAAATTTCAAGTTGTTTCATAAGCGAATTTGTTAAATTTGAAAATTAATATAAATAATGCCATCTCCTCAGTTAAGTCTCACATTATGTTTTGGGCCACCTATGTAACTTTTTATTTGATTTTGTTTTAAAAATGGATCTTATCTGAATGTCTTCTCTTTTAAATATCTAAGTCTGGCACTGATACAGTTGGGCTTGTTTAGCACACTGAAACTCAGTAGTATTCATGAACTAGATAGCTCCAGGACAAATTTCTAGTATCATGCAAAAATAATTAAAACAAATGCATTATTTGTGTTTCTAGTAATTATTACAAATACTTATTTTTTATTGCCAGATGTAAGAAAGATTACTTACTATAACATCATCCCTGTGATGACACATACATATCAATGCAACTTCACATTAATCACAGTAGGCAAACCATCAATCAGTGCAATGTGACAACTGTTCTCCATATTTCTTCCTCCTCCTCTCTCTCTCTCAAAAACCCAAAAAAACTTCAACTCATCATTGGATGTTTTGAACAAGAAGCAAAACCACTATTTATTGAACATTAGCTTTTCAAAATACAATTGCTTGCTCTCCTTCTCAGTGGGTTTGATTTCTAACACAATGACTGAAAAACTCCTGTTAAAATATAATATACTTAGAACTCAAATTCCAAACCTATTCTGAGCAAAAATACTTAAAGAAAAAAGAAGAAATTAAGATTGCCTTAGTATCTGTAACATCTGATCCTGGCTAACTCTAAAGCATATGCTAATTTTAAGCCTCTGAGTAGTCCACTGGCTTCAGTGAATCCAGTGAAAGTCTAGAAGATTAGTCAGGCACTTAACACTGCTAGCAAATGTGTAACTCCAGGATGGCAGGGAGGCCACGAGGAACTTGCATAAGAATGGCAGTGGAAAATAAGGGGTAGGAGCACACAATAGGAAACCTTTGCAAAAGAATGGATCATGTGATAGAGCTCCTTTCAAGGACTACTTGAAAGGCATGTCACCACTGTGGGGAAAAAAAAGGGTATTTACTAACATACTGTTGCTTACACTGAGTCTTTAAAGTAGCAGTACTCTCTCTCTCTCTCTCCAGGTCTGCCACCTAATACTTATTCAAGTTACACGATTTTCCATGTGTTATAAAATAAAACAACGAGGGTTTTTACATATCTTAAAATCAAATCCCTAAGACATGACTGACCCAGTAGATTGTTACATTTGTTCTGATCAGCCCAACACTTGGCAAAATTAGCGCTGCTTTATCAATTTTTACAAACTCAAGAGCAAACTCAAATGATCAATCACTACTTCCCTCCCATAGGAAAATCCACACAAAAATACACCAGCCATTTCCTAAATGCATGTATCATCTATGGGCTTTTTCTTTCACCAAAGCCATAAATCAGTAAATCAGGCAACGCCCTGCAGTAGGCTTTAAAAAGATGCAGGTTATGCAAGATGCAGAAGTCTTATCAAAAGCTTTTATTTAAAAGCAATCCAAGAAAATTAATGTCAGTTCCTTAACTTTTATTCAAAACAAAGTAGAAAATTCTATTAGGAGTGTCTGTAGAAGCCTTATTGCCCAAGAAGGCCAAAAAAGCCTAAACCCACGTTTCAACTTGCATCTAGCTCAGGAGAAGCAGCTTCTGTAGCACTTTCAGAGTCATTTTGCTGGACCCTAACCCCTACATAAAAAAGTTCTGGACTAAGCTATCATCACAGATTTGATGCTGCAATGCTATAAAGATGCCTTCTTAAAAAAAACAGAAACCAAATCCCCAATACAACACAAATTTCAATTCTAACAGTCCATAAACAGGAAAAAAGTACTGTGCCTATTAGAAACTTCCCAAAGCAAAGACTTTTATCCTAGAACAAAGGTAAGAAAAATCAGGCTAATACTAATAGCTCATAGTCACAGGTATATAAGTTTCAAATCAGTTTTTTTCTCTGTTCCTTTGATGCTGATAGTTCCATCCTTGCCTTTTTAGACTCAAACTTTTGCTATAGGATGAAGTTAGAAAACTCCCTAAAATATAAAGTCTTGGCAATTCTAAATTTCCACTGTACAAAGGCAGTATTTAATACTTGTGGCCAACAGTGTGTTGGACTATAGTAGGAAGAAGTTGTATTAATATAATTGCTAAATAAACCACTTAGTATTCTGAGACTCAGACTACAGGCTTAATAAGCATCCTGACATCTTGAATTTTACCTTAATTTAATGATACTGTCACTTTACTCATTCTGCAATTAAAATGTGATTTTTATATATATATATATATATAAAG